>JARKHS020001729.1:0-217105 GCA_030143305.2 Amblyomma americanum
TGCCACATCCATGCTGGTGATTTTTCTCTCACAATGCCGGCGCCGAAAATGCCGACACCGGATTTTCTGGACATCGGGGCCTTTAACGCTATCCCGTTAAAATATTTGCGCGATGTTCGAGGTTAATTTAGAAAGGCAAAAACCGCCATTAGGAATTAGCGATTACGAAATTAGATAATAGGCAAAAAACAGTCAATATATGTTTCAAGAATAAAGTTGAGGTTAAGGACGTTCTTCTTTAGTGTGAGTAATGAATTAGTCACAGTTAACGAATGGATTGCTTATGAGTTATCTGGGTCGATCGATGAATATGCAGCCGACTATGCACGTGCAATTATTACCGCGAAATGAGTCTTTAGTAAAACCTTGGCATTCAGTTTCTACAAGCCGTCCTTTGCTCTGAGCCTAACTGATGACTTTTCTTCTCATATGGGGAAAGCTCACATCAGTTGCGCGGCCTAACGACAGATGACACCTCCGTAAAACTTCGCATTGGCCAAATCTAGATGCCTGTTTTCCAACACTATTGTTTATATCGAAATAATGTTATCCCTTCCGGGCTCTTACAGGGAGCGGACAGTACAATGAATGAAAACAAAAATTGCCGACTATTTCCTCAAAAATTTCTAGTGAATTAGTTTTATCACATACTTGTCAATCGAACTTATTCCATACTATAATCGTTTTAGGCACAACAAAAATTTATGAACATCAACTCTTGGCACGGTAGACGTAACTGCAAATAGATGGTTAGTAGGAGACGAAAGTCTTCCGGGTAGCCTCAAGTACAAGCTGGAATCCAATTTGAAATTATTGTGATAGAGCTGATGATCAGACATAAGACTACAAGTTTTTCTGCGCACAGACGATGAAGGTGATTCAGCTGTTGGAGGAAATTCTGTTAGTACCTGTAGAAGTCGCCACTGAGAAGACTGCCGAACAAAGAATAAGGTTCGTACGTTTTATTGGTCATTAAGCATATCGACCATAACTTCAGACTGCATTCCGTTTATTCACCTCTAGGTGTTTTATTTTTGTCCGCATAGGAGAAGGTTTTTACTGCTCACTTTTTGCCCTGAGTTTTATTATAGACGTGACTGAATAAGTGCTTGGCGTATTGCTCTAGCAGAGCTTTTGCAATGTGCCCCTACGTCCGTCTGGAATTGCGCAGTGTCAGTTCTATTGATATTTCGCCTTTCTGAAGATGCCTCCAAGATCGAATAGGAAACAGAATGAATATATTCGTTCATGTGAGTTATATCGAATCTCTGGCGTCATTGCAAACAGCGAGGCGATGCGTAAACAAAGGTAATACACTTTGAAGACACCGGTGCCTAAGTTAGCGCAAGGCGTATGTATCCGCCGCCATACTTGAATATAGAATCACCGGCCGACAGTAAGCTTACCGCTTTAAAATTGTTGCATCCGAACGGAATTGTTTCTTCGTCTTTGTTCTTTAGGAAAACTTCTATATCACTCTCACAGCAGTCTGCGTGGCGTCCCCAAGGAACAGCTCTGCTTCAAAGGCGGGTTCGGCATCGCATGCTGCTTGCGAGCCAAGGGCCGTCTGGCGTTTGAAAGCTTCAAAGGGTCGAGACCACTCACTCGCCGAAAACATCACCCTTCTGACGAATCGCAATGGCGTCGCTCAAATCGAGCGCCATTGCGCGCATATACGGTGGCGTCGTCTTTTAATCATGCGCGTCTCGTGGCGCGTCTCGTAGCGTCTCGTCGAGCATTTTGTCCGAAGAGCTCTAAGAGTTCTCTGCTGTCGGAAAAGCTCGAATAGTTTACTACGACCGGAGTTAGCCGGCGCTCCGAGACGGATCGCCGATAATTATAGGCACTCGCTTCTGACGACCGTGTAATATCGGCGGCCCTTTCCAGTATTGTTTACCTTCAAAAGCAGATGCTATGGTAGCTCGAGCCGTAATGCACCAAGCCTAGATATCACTGCCTGTTCTTATGGCAAAGCTTCGGCTTGCGCAGCAATAAAAAATCGAGCCAGGCGCTCGAAGTAAACAGGAACATTTTTATTTACTCATCGTTTTCCTGCAGCGGACAAGGACGTAAACGAACGCCGTCTTCGCCGCTTTTCATGAGAACAAAAAGCAACAACAGACGTTGGGACACTCGGCAGATGTTGTCGGTAAATGTGAGTGTGTGGCGAGCACACACGCGTCTAGACGGCGGTGCATTCTATGCGTCAAATGCATGCCGCCGTATTAGGTAACATGAGTGAAAATGAAAGCTAGTGTATCCACACACACACACACACACATACACACACTCACCAGCAGCGCAAATAGACACGAGAACAACGCCAGAAGAGCGAAGTGAAGTGCTGTACTAAGTAGCACAGTATGCGATGTGGTGCAGTGCGGACGTACTTGCACTTAAGGATGCGCTGACCTTCATCAGGGAAAGCAAGAGAGAGCGGGAGCGCTGTCCATGACAGTGGCTTCAACTAGTGTCCCCTCGTTCGCGTAGGAAGGAAACACACAGACGGCGCGAGTAGATGGGTCTTAGAGAGCTTGTTGAAACAGGAGTGTAGGGTGCTGCCGCCATGCCCAAATACGGCGGGTACGTCTCCAGGTGCATGCGACGCCCGGTTAGCGCCTCGCATACAGACCTTTTCACTCTTCACAGCTTGATCGAGCACGCATGCGCGTTGGACTGTGCTGCGCATGCGCGATAGATGACTGTATACATCCGCCAATCAGAACGCTGCTAACAAATACCAGCGGTAATGTGGCTACTGCGCTCAAAAAAGCAACTGTGAAAAGGTCAATATTTTCAGGCAGCGGTGACGGCCGTCAGCCAGTCAACAAGACAGCGAAAATGGCTTCCAAAGGAACTCGTTGATTGGGCGGACCTGCGCCCATGAAAAACTGAATGACTCGGTCGGCGGCGGCGAAAGCAACAAGCGTGTTTGGCGATCGTCGAACTGAATGCACGCCGCTCTCGGTCGGGCTCAGTTTTTGAGACGGAATTTTGAGATAAGCCTTTGCGAAGTAAACACAAGTCTCGAACAATGTCGAATCGGTTCCGTCTGGCTGCGATCATTCGTAATGAATCTGGTCGCATCTTGCGTCACAAACAAAGTAATAAAGCCGCGTGCAAGCAGCTTTGAGTAATGAGCTTGCATCGAAGGTCGATGATCGCCTGATGCTCACTGAGAAAGTCCATGCCCAGTACGTCGCGGGAACATTGCTGCAGCACTACGGAGGTCGCAGGATACGTATGTCCGTTCACGATCCCGTTGGCTTTGTGAAGGTGGGCTCCTGCGGTGCGGATTTGCTGGCCGTCCCAACCAGTCGTGAGTTTCCTCAGCTGTGCGGCGATTATTCCATTTATCACCGACTAATTGTGGTCCTATGTCGACTAGAGCGGTTAATTTACGGCTATCTATAGCCCCTTCCAAGTCGGATGTCCTGGTTCTTGCGTTGCACGAAGTGTGCAGCGTCGAGTCACGGTTTCGTCAGGAGTGTGTATCATGGCTAGGGCGTGTCGTCCGTGGCTGGGTGGCGGCGTCATTCTGAAATCACATCACATCGTGGTCGAGCTCGTGTTTGGATGTGGCATCGGAGTAGTGAGTCCGCTGTCGTCATCAAGCGTGGAGGATCTTCGTCGTTTCGTCGGCAAGCAGCCTGACCTCCACAGGCTGCTTTGTTTAGTTTCCCCTAACGGGGCTGGGAGACCTTCCGCGGGCGTTCGCTGGGTAGCAGCGGCGTGGCGATGCAAACCGTGCAGCTGACGTTGATGGAAATCGAGGACGACTGGATACGTACTTTTCTTCACGAACGTAGCTGTCAATATCTCGTGGTAGTTGGCCAGGGCGAGGTCGTGGTGCGTAGAGTGGTAAGCCTCGAAGGCCCATTATTCGGTATTGGCCGTGTTGAAGGATGTGCCCTGGTTCTCAGCCGCAGTGGAAATAGAGGGGGCGCCGATTGGTAGTCCGTGGTCATGAAGGTGGCTCGTGAGGCGCGGGCCTGTCGCTCACGGAGTGCCTTTGGATGCGTAGCGCGGCAGCGTAGGTCATGACCTGAGGAATTTCATTTACTCGCCGTTTGAGGAACATGTTAGGCTTTGCGGACTTTTTCATGAACCGCGTCCGTAAGAGACGCTACCTGAAGCGGGGAAAAAGATGGGAACAGTCGGCGAAGGTCATCTTGCTCCATCTCGCGGATGATGCCCCGTAAGCTATCATTGGCAGTCGTTGCAGCAACGGCTTGTCTGCTGGAAAAGGCTAGTAGCGTCCGGTTGTATTGCCAACCACTCCTGTCGAGGGCAGTCTAGATTGTCGACCTTTCGGTTGTGAACTTGACAATAGTCTTAGGTGGGTTTCGGACCAATCCGGCGAAAACCTGCTCTCTGCTGCCTCTCATCAAGAAGCTCCCCTTCTCCTCGGTCATGTTTGGGCTTGCGCGTTGGAATAGACGGCACATCTCTTCGACGCACGCAACGATAGTTTCAATTGGCACTTGGATGGGGGCCTGGAGCAGCAATCTGGCTTTTTCTTTACGAGCAATGTTTGTGAATGTTTTCTCGAATTATTTTTTTTTTCAATTCGTTCTACGTTCGCAGGGACGCCTCGTGATTCTCTAACCAGGTTCTGGGTCATTCAGGACGGAAAGCATGTAGTACCATAGTTTTGCTTGGTTGTCTCATTGGTTGAACGCCGCTACAAGTTCAGACTGATCCAACCATTCCTGGGGGTCTTCCCTAGGGTAGGCTGAACACACAAGAATCACGTGGCTGCTGAAGAACCAGCGGTGATGGCGCAGCATCGTTCTCTATCTTAGGAAGCACTGCAGGTTCAAGGTGCATCATCGACACCAGATGTCACGTAGTGGCGACGGTAGTTAAGCACCTAAAAAGACATCTAAAAGGGCTTCCGAAAGCAACTATTTATCGGGCGGACCTGCGCCCAAAAAGAACATAGTGACGCGGCGGTGGCGACCGCAACAAGAGTGCTCGGGGTCGTCGAACAGAATTCCCGCCGCTCTGGGTCATGCTGAATTTAAAGCTGACAACAAACTTTCGAGATAAGGTTTGATGAATAATAATTGGTTTTTGTGGAAAAGAAATGGCGCGGTGTCTGTCTCATATATTGGCGGACACCTGCACCACGCCGTAAGGAAAGGGATAAAGGAGGGAGTAAAAGAAGAAGGGAAGACAGGTGCCGTAGTGGAGGGCTCCGGAATAATTTCGACCACCTGGGGATCTTTAACGTGCACTGACATCGCACAGCACACGGGTGCCTTAGCGTTTTGTCTCCATAAAAACGCCGCCGCCGCGGTCGGGTTCGAACGAGATAAGGTTTGCGAACTAACCACAACAATCTCGAACAACGTGGAATCGGTTCCGTCTAGCTGAGGTCATTCGGGACAAATCTGGTCTCATCATGCGTTACAAACGAAAGGATAAAGGCGCATGCCGGAAGCTTTGAGGAATGAACAAACAACCACTACAAGGTTTCTCGTCAACATTAGCTTCCCGTCCTTGGCGTATAAGAAGCGGGAGTCAGAAAAACATAACGCGCAAAGTAGCGAGTGATCTTCGGTGCGAGACTGCAGGTTTTCTCATGTTCGTAAAACACCAACAATTACCTAGAATATTCACCTGTAAGCTGAAAAAAAATTGTAACAGTGTTCACTTCTTTCTGGTAAATAAGATTTTCAGATTTTGTTGAACCATGCCCTCGAGTTTTGGCGGGGCGTGGAAGAAGCACCAACTCTAACTTTTTTAAAGCGTTCACAACCGCATTTATTGTATCAACCCAACCTTTCTATCTATTAGTTTTTTTTTTGTTATTACAAGGTATGTTCTTAGGCTTCATGCGTAGAAGTCATCAGGGATTCGTTCAAGTGCAAAGCCTGAAAGACTGGCGGAAGTCGGCTCGATGCGATAGTGGTTAGAAATGCCAGCTCCGCAGAGCTAAGCAAACCAAGACACCATATATGTAGTTTTGCATGTTTCCGTCGACAAAAGTTCGTCTAGTGTACAAGATGAGTGGCGGTGGTTTTGCAACGCGGATATCTAGAGCGATGCGCAGCTAGAAGTTAACAGGTTCCTGTGTTCTTAGAGAGAAAGATAACGCACTTTTCTAGGTGGTTATAACGTATAACAGAGGGCGGACCTTAACGATTTATGAGCACTCTACATTTCTTCGGCTCTGAGCGACACTGCATCCCCTACAGACGCAGACGCGAAATATGATATCGGTGTCCTCCTGGAACCCGGAAGACAGCACCAATGGGCAGCAGAGGAGCACTGAAAACGAAACCAAATAACAAGTAAGAAGGATACGACCTCCAAGATCAATTCGCTTGTAATTCTTTATGGTATGTGCGATCGGTTTCATTTTTAGAGGCACGCGTGTTGTGCGTTCGAAAGCATTCGTTGCTCCTGGCACCGCCATGAGCCAGAAGAAAGACTTTTCTGCAAAAGGAAACCTGCGGCGCGAGCGAAGGTGGCGGTGACAGCTTCTAGTTTCGTACGTGTGGAAATGCTGTCGTCCGCAATACGCTGGTCGTGCGCCATTTCTTTCGCGTCGCCTCCAACGTGCGGTTCGATAAATGGAGGCCTGCAGCACTCTAGCTGTCGTTGCTCTTTTCGTGCTGGAGCACCCCTTGTCGCTTCTCCACGTGCGTCGGAGCTTGCTGTAGTCGGAATTCTTACAATAAAGGCGTTGCCTTGGAGAAAACTGTCATCACAGTCTGTGCGACTATCGATTGCTGGACGACAATATGTCATCCCTTTCACGTGAAAACATTCGCAATGTTCTGCGAAACTGGAGGCGCAGGTTACTTAGAAAAATTGTTGATCAGCTAGAATGAACCATCTGCATATTACTCGTTGGAAAGTCTCTTTAAAATATTTGAAAAAATTCTGAGGGCACTTACGTATGCTTATATGAAGGAATGCGAAAGCATGGAACTTTCTAGAACGCGGGTTTTTCCACGACGCCAGTAGGGCTTGTATTTATTTTAATTTTAATTTTAATTTATTTTTGTACCTATTTTCCTTTTCATTATTTTTTTTTCTTTTTTCATTCATTTCTAACCTTTTTTGCTTTCATTCCGTTTTATTTTTATTTTAGTTATTTTAGTTTTGATGAGATGATTTCATTGACAGGCGAGGCGGACACTTTCTGCGAACGGACGCTTCCTGCGGAGACTCATGAGGCAAGTAAAGCTTTTGCATTAAATATGAAATATAATGGAGGCGAAACAAATCAAATCAAATCAAATCAAATCTTTATTCAGCATTCTTCCGCGTGTAACAAAGGAATGCTGGGACAAGAGCAAAAAAGCTGCTACAAGCAGCTTGACAAGGCCCTTGCCCCTGTTTGATTGGCAGCGTGAAGGTTTTTCAGTCATGTTAAATGCAAGTTTTTACACACACACACACACACACACACACACACACACACACACACACACACACAACATATATATATATATATATATATATATATATATATGTTGCATCTCACAGATAAAAGCAATACAAATGTATTCGCGTACAACAGCATCCCACGTGCAGGCCAACATATTTGAATACATATGCAGCAAAAAGGGAAAGGAAAAAAAAACGAGTTTCTGGTCTAAGTTAGACCATTTACACTCAGGACGTACAGACAAATAAAAGAATCGTACGAACCTAATACAAAAACAAGCATGCTCCAAAATAAGAGAAAACGTTTACATTACAACACTTTTCTTCTGTACTTTTTTTCTTAAATTTGGATACCGTCGTTCGTCATTAAAAATGTTTTCCATTGTTTTCTAGTCATGGTGTTCGGGTCTATATGTAACCTTTCAAGGCTATTTAGCAGGAATGGTACACGATATTGCAACCTGTTAAAACCGTTATTGGTTTGGGAAAATGGCAAATCCCATGTATCTCTTTGCCTTACACTGTATGGCAGCTGCAAGGATTTTTTAAGGCGGCTCATTCGAAGAAAATGCTCATTTGTGTGTTTTAAGCTGCTCTTGTATTTTAAGAACAGGTTAAATATGTATGCATGCGTGACAGTCAAGACATTAAATGATTGAAATAAATCCCGCGTATGGGAATCATATGGGGCATTTGCAATATGGCGGATAGCGTTTTTCTGTATTAAAAGTAATTTGTGGATGTGTGTAGCAGATGTTGTCCCCCAAACAAGGTTACAGTAGTTTATATGCGGGAGAAATAAGGCATTATATACAAGAAGCTTGAGTTTCGGTGGAATCACCTGTCACAATCTACAAATCATTCCGAATGCCCTCGCCAACTTTTTAGCTACAAGGCCAACATGAGCGTCCCAAGTTAAATTTTCGCTAAAAATGACTCCTAGTGTTTTAACCTGTTTCGCGAGCTCTATTTTAGAATTGTCTAAATAGATATCCAAGCTACGATTCATTTGCTTTTGCACCGGCGCAAATAAAATACATTTGGTTTTCGCTGCGTTTATTTTTAAGGAATTTACTGTGCTCCATTGAGACAACCTATCGAGGGTGGTATTGGCTAAACTTACGAGTTCCTTAATCTCCTTGGACTGAAAGAAAATGCTAGTGTCGTCTGCATAGATAACAAAATATGCTTGATCACTAATGCTTATTAATTCATTAATATAAAGATTGAATAAGATCGGTCCCAGTATACTGCCCTGCGGAACCCCTGCTTTCGCAGTATGCAAAGATGAATATTCACCGGTAAGAGCGACGCACTGTTTTCTTTGTTCTAGATATGATTTTAGTAATTTTAGAGTTATTCCCCGAAATCCATAACGTGCTAATTTACATAGTAAAGTAGCATGATAAATCCTGTCGAACGCCTTCGAAAAATCTACAAATATACCAAGGGTTACCTTCCTTTCTTCAAATCCATCAAGTATGTACTCCTTTTGCGTCAGTAGAGCCAGTTCGGTGGACACCTGCTTTCGAAAACCATACTGCTGAGGCGTTATAATAGAAAACTTATTACAAAACGTTGTCACTCTATTACAAATAACTTTTTCCAAACCTTTTGATATTACAGGTAATATTGCTACTGGTCGCTAATTGGATACGTCATTTCTCTCTCCAGACTTGTAGAACACCGAAACCTTTGCTAGCTTCATTTTGTCTGGAAAAACACCTGTAGACAAACAAGTATTAAACAGATGGGTGAAAACTGGTACCAGGAGTTCGAGTACAAACTTGATAGGTCCTATCTGAAGTCCATCTATATCACGTGCTTTACTATTTTTCAATGACAAAAATACTGAAAATATTTCCTCAGGAGATGCCGGCTCAAAGAAAGCACTGTTTGTAATCTGCTTGTTCAGGAAGCTCGTGGCAGTTTCATCGTGGACGCTATCAACAAGATTTATGAAATATTCATTAAACTTGTTCGCCAAATTTTGTCCTTTAAATGCTTCATTATTAAGTATTATTTCAAGTTCTTCATTTTGACGGCTTCCCCTTTGTAATAGTTTGTTCATTTCGCGCCAGATTTCATTACCACGAGCACCCGGTTTCCCCAAGAGGTTTTCAAAATAGCAGTTTTTAGCATTCCGTAAAAACTTTGTCACGAAGTTTCTGTGTTTTTTTATAAGCAAGAAGGTCTACATAGTTTTTTGTTTGCAGAAATACAGAATACAACGCACATTTTTTTCTTATCATGTTGAGACAATTATTCGTAAGCCAGGGCTTACGTATCTTCTTGGATTTCTTTATCATTTTGAATCTAAAGCAGGTTCTGTAGGCTGCAGTAAGGATAGAAATGAGAATCTTGTATGCTTTGTTAGCGTCTACACATTCTAAGACAGGGTTCCAATTTACTTTTTGAATTTCTTCCCTAAATTTATTTAATGTTCTCGGATTTATCTCTTGAACAATGAATGACTCAGAATGATTCACACTTTTTTTCATAATCTCACCGTGTTTACAAAACATATAAATAGGTAAGTGGTCACTCACGGCTGCTGAGACAACACCAGAATGTAACGTGTCTTCAATGCTGTTAGTTATGAATAAATCCAGAAGACTTTCAGAAGAGTGGCTGATGCGTGTTGGCTCATTTATAACGTTTTTGCAACCAAATGAATCCAACATTACCTGTAATTCTTGTGACTGAATTGTATTTTGCAATAGGTTAATGTTACAGTCACCCCCAATTGTTATGTGCAGGCTATTTAATGACACAAAACTCAGTACGCTCTCAAGAAAAGCAAAAAATGCGTCCAGTTTACCATCCGGTGGGCGGTATAGCACAACAAATACAGATTTCTGATACTGTAAGGATAAGGCTTCATAATCTGGCGTTACTATCGAAAACTCGGTGAGTAAGATGCATGACATGTGCTCGGATACAAGTTGCAAAACACCCCCACCACGGCGATGTGATCTATTTAAAAAAAAAGGTTCGAAAACCAGGCAGGCAAAATACTTCCTCTTCAGATTCGTACCACGTTTCTGTGAGCATGATGATGTCAAATTTGAAACCAAAGTCAGCAAGAAACAACATCAGTTCGTCATGCTTGTTCCTAGCCGATTGTGTGTTACAATGTAAGAATGAGGTATAGGCAGGCACCGCCACCTGGGCAGCGAACGTAACCTGATATAATCATCGGAGCAAAAGGAACAAGAATGGCCGCGCCAGCAGATAGGAAAGAACTACATCATCTTTTCCAGGTCAGCTTCACATGTTACGCGAAGCACACGGGAGTTTTCTGTCTTACGAGCAAAGATTTTGCCTCCCCGCACCCATGCATAGCGCCATTTCGTTTCCTTTTTCTTCGCCACAGTCATTCCAAGTAGCTTCTTTAGTTGAGGGGCCAGATGCTCGTTCACAAACACGGGTTGCTCAGCGGCAAATCCCAGCTCAGTTGTAGTGAACCTCGTCTTTCGTGCTTTTTTCAAGAACTGCGTCCCGTTTAGACCGCCGGTTAAAGACCACAACAATGTTCTGATCCGACCCATCTGTCCCATCCGTTCCGCTGTTCCGTACAGGAACACGATGGCAAACCTCAATGTCCTGCTCACCTATGGGCTCACGCAACGCTACGCCCACCTTTCCAAGAACGTTCAGGAGGTTCTCGCCTTTTTCAACCGGAATTCCCTTCACTTCAACGTTTTTGTTCCTCGAATACTGATCCTGAGCTGTGATCCTGAGAGAATTATCACGGACCTGAGCCTTCAATCTGTCCACCTCCTGAGCCAAAAGATCATTGGACACCTTCAAAGCTGCATTCTCTTCCTTGACGCTAGCACATTCTTTTTTCATGTCTTCATACTGTTTGTTTACGAATTCCAAGGATTGTTTTATCTCCCTTAATTCCTTCCGGAATTCGCGTTTTAGGTCAGCTATCTCGGTTCCCATTGCGGCAGGTTAGGATCCAAAACACAGGCGTACAAAATTAGACAGTCAGGCAGCAAAAATGAACAGTAAGGCAGCAGAGGCAGCAGAGGCAGTACGTACAACAAATTAGCAGAATTAATAAGAGTTCAGACCTGTGAAATGCAAGGTGAAGAGAAATCACGCTCTTCTCCGTGCGCTGCCCCGCTGCCAAATGGTTCCCGCGATGCTCGTGGCGTCCTTTTAAGCCAGGCAAAGTGGGCGTGATCCCTCGGTGTTCCACAAAGACCAGTCAATTCACCGGCGCATCAGGACGACGCCGCTTTATCTTGATGTAGCTGTATCGCAGGCACCTGGACAGTGGTCGAACGTTTCGCCTGTGAAATGCAAGGTGAAAAGAAATCACGCTCTGCTCCGTGCGCTGCCCCGTGTGCTGTGCGATACCGGTGCACGTTAAGAATCCCCAGGTGGTCGAAATTATTCCGGAGCCCTCCACTACGGAACCTCTTTCTTCCTTCCTTCACTCCCTCCTTTATCCTTTCCTTTAAGGCGCGGTTCAAGTGCCTGCCGATATGAGAGGCAGATACTGCGCCATTTTCTCTCCCCCAAAACCAATTTCCATTTTCTCTCCACTGACCCAGAGAGCCAGTTGTGCAGCTTTCCTTTGCTGAAAATGAATAGTAATAATAATTGTTTTTTTGGGAAAGAGCATGGCGCAGTAACCGTCTCACACATCTCGATGGACACCCAAACCGCGCCGTAAGGGAAGGGATAAAGGAGCGAATGAAAGAATAAAGTCAGGAAGAGGTGCCGTAGTGGAGGGCTCCGTATTAATTTCGACCACCTGGGGATCTTCACCATGCACTGACATCGCACAGCACACGGGTGCCTTTTGCGCTTCGCCTCCATCGAAACGCGGCCGCCGCGGCCGGGTTCGAACCAGGGAACTCCAGCTCATTAGCCGAGTGTGTTAACCACTAAGCCACCGCGGGTGCTATATTAAATATTTTCTTCCGGCTTGTTCGTCTTCATGACATTGAGAAGAAGCTTCAAGAAAGAAAAAAATTGAATTAAACTAAAAGAAAGCCGCAGTGACTGTCTCACTTCTCGCTGGACATTGAACCGCTCTGGGAGGAAAGGTATGAACGAGGGACTGAAACGCAGATATAAAAGGGAACTGAAGTGGAGAGCTCCGGATGCATTTAACCTGACATCGCATAGTACGCGGCATTGTTGAATTTCGCCTCTATCGAAACTCGGTCACCGTGGCTGATATTCATCCTTGTCCTCGGGCTCTGCAGCCTCTCGCTTTACTACTAAGCTAGCGCGAACGCAAAAACTTTAATAAGCCGACACAATGACGATGGATCTCGTTTCAAAGAAACTGCATGGCAAGGGAAGATAAACAGCAAATTGAACAGGCAACGTAATTAGGACTTGAGGATTCGCATTCACAACCTTTTACTAGAGAATAATATAGAATAATTGAAAATTATATATATATATATATATATATATATATATATATATATATATATATATATATATATATATATATATATATATATATATATATAGCAATGGCTTTTTCGGTCGCAAAGCACAAAGAGCAGAACAGCGTTCATAGACAGGCAGCAGTTCCAGCAGCAGCAGCAACCCGAAGCACGCGATCGCCGAGGGCAGCACCGCTGCCACGCGAACACGTCTTCTTCGTTAAATTGGCCCCTGGCGAAGAAGAAGCCATCCTGGCGACTCAAGGAGTGGCTTTGGAAGTGTTGGACGGTGCTGACGTGTTCTTGCGGGTGCTTGGCTTCGAGCTCAACGGTGGTGTCCTGGTGGTGCCTACGTGGTCATCTCTGGTGAGGCCGTTCTGTGTGGGGGATTTGGCCAGGTCTCAGGTTAGGTCTGTAGGCCAGGTTAATGTGCATTTGAGGGTGCGTTTGGCTCAGGTATGTCGCTGACCTCCCCGGGTGGAGGGACGGCAACCTGGTTTGCCAGCTTGCACACCCAAAGCTTGCCGCTAGAAAATTTTCGTAAAAATGGAATTGACATCATCCCTGTGGCTCTCGTGCCGATCGGTGAGGGAACGACCAAGATGAAAAGCCCCAAGGTCCTTCAGCAGGAGCTAAGATCTCTCACTACGCACTACCTCCAGATCTCTGAGGTGCGACCGTTCGGCCGGAGAGGCATTGTTTGCAGGTCCGCTGACATTGATTGTGTCACAGAGCTGCTCCAGTGCAAAATATTTCAGACCTTAGCGGTTAAAGCCTTCATCCCGGAACAGATCGCATGTTCCAAAGGTATTGTTCGTGGCGTGGACCCAGCATCTTCCCCGCAGGATATACTGAAGGAGTTTCAGGATGCAGGTGTGGGGGTTCTTTCTGTCTACCGGTGCAGTAGAGAATTCAATGGTGTGCGTGTTGCGACAGAGTCAGTTATCACTACGTTTGCTGGTTCCTCCTGTCCTTCTGAACTCAAGGTTTGGCCGATAGTGTATCGTGTGGACCCTCTGCAGCCCCGTCCTCTTCAGTGCAACAACTGTTGGCGTTTCGGTCACAGTGGTAAAGCGTGTAAGTCGGCGACCCGCTGCCGGGTTTGTGGAGAAGGGCATTCAGATGACAGCTGCGCCTCTGATCAGCCCCAGGGTTGCCTATGCAAGGGCAACCACTCAGCTGATGATGTCAACTGCTCGAAACGAGCCGACGAACAAAGCCTGCTCGATATCATTCAAGCGAAACGATGTTCGAGAGCAGATGCTTATGCACTTCTGGATCGGAGGGATAATACATATACCAGCCGTGCGCGAAGCTCTGTTGCTGATATACCGTCAAGTTTGACTACTTCAATAGTGTCCTCAGTAGAACAGGCTCTTTCTGTGGTGGTCGAGCGAATGCTGGGCAGTTTCACCGAGGCTCTATCTCAACTTGTTGCTGGCCAATCTCTGCCTACTGAATCACATGTTTCGGCGGCTACGCCGGCATCACTCCCGAGTGCTGCTAGTAAGAGTCATTCCATGTCGCCTCCTACCGTGCCCCAAGTACCGCCTGCCAACAGCGCTCCTGACAGTGTCGCTCACGTAGATCCTTGTAGCATGGCCGTTGAAATGCTCACCACTTCCCGGAAGCGTCGAGCTTCTTCCTCACCCTCGAAGTCAGCTGTTCCGCAAGTCAAAGCAAAGAAAGGACCCCCCGAATTAATTCCCCAGACTGATGTGCGGAAGGAGGCTGTTGATGCCTCTTTAACCAGTCGATAATCATGGCGGGTCTAAAAGTTATGCAGTGGAATTGTCGCTCCGTACTTTCTTCTTTACCGGATCTTGAATTACTTCTTCATAAACATAATCCAGATATTGTGATTTTACAAGAAACGTGGCTCTCTCCACTTAAATCATTCACATTTAAAAAATTTCAGGTTTTCAGGGTAGATCGCGTTAATGGCAGGGGTGGTGGGTTAATAACTATGATCTCTACGAAAATATGTCACCGGGCATCAATCTCGCAGACAGTTATGCGCCCTGACTGTGAGTTGTTGGCGGTTGAAATCCCCTTCCACAGTGCGCCAAAGTCACTATTGCTAACGTCTACTTCCCAATCGGTGTTCACAGGACAGACTGTTTGGACACCTTACTGAGCGGCGCAAACAGCACAGTCATCGCAGGAGATTTTAATTCGCACCACAGTGCCTGGGATAGTCGCTCTGACTCCTGCGGCCAGCTTCTGTGGTCCTGGATGTCAATGAATGCAGTGCGCTGCTGTAATTCCGGAGCAGTAACCTTTATGCGTGGAGGATCCCGTTCGATCATAGATTTAACATTAGCATCTCGTGGGGTTGGCGTATCTGCATGGTCAACTGAAGAATCAGGTACATCTAGTGACCACTTTCCAATAACCTTTTCTATTATATCCTCGCCTATCAGAAAAGGTGGTGCAACCATGAAATTTCTAAACCACATTATGTACAAAAAATTGATATCTGCCTCACTCCCCTCCATAGTTAGCTCAGGTCGAGCACAAAGAGCTCAGCGGACAATTACCTTTCTGCAAGATGCTGCTGAGAGTTCTGTATTCTCGGTGTGCACTACTGCTCCTGCCAGACAGCCGTCTCCTTGGTGGACGGAGGAGTGTGAGAAAGCTTATCGTCGTAGAAAAGCAGCCTGGAAAAGCCTTTCCTATAATCAGAGCCCAGCTAATTGGATAAATTATAAGTTCTTCTCTGCATGTTTCAAAAGAACTGTTAAAAAGGCAAAGGAGGATTATAATCAAAATTTAAACACGTATCTCTCAAAACCCCAGAATAAGAAGGCTCTCTATAGATTCATGGCGCAGAATAACAGCTCTCCGGCCTCCAATCGCATAAGGTTAATGGTAATGTCTCCGCAGGAGGCTAAGCAAAACCTTGAACGCATCGCGCAGGGGCTGGCCTTACGTTTCCAGGTACAGAAAGCAGAACCTTTGCACACTCTCACCCCCAGCTCGGACTATCCTGAGGTTGACGTGTCGGAGCTCCTGCAAATTGTTTCCTCGATGCACTCTGCTGCTCCGGGATCTGACGGGATTACTGTGGGCATGTTAAAGATTTTAGCGCACGACTTTCCAACTCACCTTCTAAATATTGTAAATGCGTCATTGGAAACCTCTTGGATTCCTCACAGTTGGAAAATTGCGAAAATAATTTTACTTTTAAAAAATGCAGACAATGGATTTCAATTAGACAATATTCGGCCGATTGCTTTAACCTCAAATTTAGTAAAGCTAATAGAAAGAGTAGTACACAGTCGCCTCACAAAGCATGTTCATCATATTAACGGCCTCAGCCCCGCACAGATTGGCTTTCGTCGCGGTTGTCCCATATGGTCCGCGCATGTGGATCTCGAGAGCCGAATACGACTCTCAATGCGCCAGAGAGAAGTTTCGGCCTTGGTGACGCTTGACGTTGCGAAGGCCTATGACAGCGTGAAGCACACAGTCCTCATTAACAAGCTTGCTCAACTACAACCACCGCATTACCTCTACGCCTGGATTTGTGAATTTCTAAAAGATAGATTTTTGTTCTGTACAGACGGATCTTTTTGTTCTAATACCTATGGTCAATCAAGAGGTGTGCCGCAAGGCTCTGTTCTTTCTCCGCTGCTTTTCAACATATTAGTTCGGGACATCCCCCTTCATCCTAACGTTACAGTTTATGTATACGCAGATGATATAGCTTTTTTCGCATCAGCAAATGATATTCATGTGCTCTACGGGTATTTGCAGGCATATCTGAATGCTCTTGAAGTCTGGTTGGACCAAATCAATTTATCACTTAATGTCAGCAAATGCGGCGTGCTGGTATTTCCACCCGACGCTCCTATGTACATCTCGCTAGCCTACCGCTCCACTCCAATTCCGCAGGTGGAGTCGGTTAAATACCTAGGTGTTACTTATGACCAAAATTTGGACTGGCGACACCATATTAAGAATAATGTTATTAAAGGGGAACGTGCACTGGGCCGTTTGACCCGAGTTGGCAATAAAAAGTTTGGCATGCGTCGTGACACGCTACTGTTGCTCTATAAGGCTTATATGAGACCGATTCTGGAATTTGGTTGCCCCTTGTTCTCTGGTAGCGCGAACTACAAGCTGCAGCCATTAGCCTTACTGGAAAGACGTGCCCTACGGCTATGCCTCGGGCTCCCAAAATCAGCTTCCAACGCTGTCCTTTATCTGGAAGCGCGTATCCCCAACCTTTATTCCCGCTTCCAACTTCTAACAGTGCGTACTTTCCTCAAGTCTTTTGACCCAGCCCCAGGCGTTAGTATTCCAATTTTTGTATCCCAACCACACCTTTTTTTGACTAATCACTGGCCACGTTATCAGCTTCCGCAAGGTAGGTTCACGCAGAATCTGTTAGCTCCGCTTCAGGTTGATCTGATCTCCTTGCAACGAGTTGCTGACACGCAGGCTGATCCCGTCTTCTATTACGACTTTATTTTCCCGTCCCATGCGAAGCATATGCCCGCACATACCCTAAATGGTCTTCTTTCTGAACACCTACAGAATTTTCCACATCATACTGTTCTCTCCACTGATGCCTCCGGCAGCTGTGAGAAGGCGGCGATTGGCATATATTCGCAGGATCTAGATTGGAGCTACTCCGTTCGTATCCCTGATTATACTCCTATATTCTTTGCAGAGTTTTTGGCCATTGGTTTGGCTCTTCTCAAAATTCCCAGACATGTCGCACGGGTTCTTATTCTCACAGACTGCCTTTCAGTTATTGTCTCTCTCCAAAATTCGGAAAACTCTTTCTTGACTCGTTCACTTAGGTTTTTTGTTCCGAGCACAGTGCGCGAGATCCGTTTGGTCTGGGTACCTGGGCATTCAGGCGTCTATTTTAACGAGGTGGCTGATTTATTGGCAAGGTCAGCTCTCAGCGCACCTGTAATATATCCCGTCCCTCACCTCATTCTGTTAGCAGCTTCACGTTTCCAGCGGTTCCAACATATTTCAGCCACTTTGAGTGATCCGTTGCTGAATACCGTGGACTTTCAACACCTAAAGTACCCATGGAATATCCGGTGGTGTAAGTCAAGGCTTTGTGAAGTGTCCATGACGCTCCTGCGATGTAGAATCCCTCACTTAAACTTGTACTTATGCAGGTGCGGGTTCGCTGCGACAAACCTTTGTGTATCATGTGGGCAAGTTGAATCAATCGATCATTTTCTCCTCTCTTGCCGGCGGTTCGCGGTTCAGAGAAAGCAATATCTGGAGGTTCCTCTTTCGAGACTAGGACTGCCTCTGTCTCTTACAGTTCTTCTATCGTTCGGTGCGAGTGCCAAGGGATTCCCGTTAAGCAGTGTATGCGGCTACCTTCACGATTACATAAGTGCAACTAATCGATTATCTTGTTAGCTATACACAAAATTCTTTCGCATGTCCAAAAAAGGCTAGATTGATTCTATTCCGGATGACTCATACCTCTTGAATTCATTTTATTTTTCCCAATTTTTTTTTATCTTGATTCAGTCTTCTGACGTTTCCTTCCCCGCGCAAATGCTTCATTGGCATTCTACCCTATACCTTGGCCAATCCCCCCCACGTGGGTATGTGCCATATTACTTGAGGAGAAGAAGAAGAAGAAGAAGAAGAAGAAGAAGAAGAAGAAGAAGAAGAAGAAGAAGAAGAAGAAGAAGAAGAAGAAGAAGAAGAAGAAGAAGAAGAAGAAGAAGAAGAAGAAGAAGAAGAAGAAGAAGAAGAAGAAGAAGAAGAAGAAGAAGAAGAAGAAGAAGAAGAAGAAGAAGAAGAAGAAGAAGAAGAAGAAGAAGAAGAAGAAGAAGAAGAAGAAGAAGAAGAAGAAGAAGACTCAAGGCATGGTGCACATCACGGGTTTGTGGTAGGGCTTCAGGAGGCTAATGTGAACGGTTTCCCGGTCACGGCGGCGGCGGTCAGAGGAGGGTGTCAACGGTTCCACAACGTAGTTCGCGGGGAAGCTCTGAGAGTCAACCCTGTAAGGGTCGTGATATTTGGCGAGGAACTTGGACGACAGGCAAGCAGGGCCCGAAGGAACCCAGAGCCAAACAAGGGAGTCTGCAGGTAGGCGGGTAAAGTGTTGACCAGAATCACGGTGTTCTTTCTGTCGATGTTGATCGTGCCACGTGAGGGATCGAGCTAGTTGGCGGCATTCTTCGGCATACTGAGCGATTTCAGAAGCAGGCGAGCAGTCAGAGGCATCAGGATGCAGGGGCTAGCCGTGGTGTAGGGGCGGGGGTCGGGGCCGACATTTTTTCGAACTGTCACGCACCACTGACCAAAACAACCACCGGCGCCGGAAGTCATTCTGGATTTTGTCACCTACAGTGCCTTTTTAAGACAAAAAAGGAAATTCTTGCGCGAACGGGCAATTACGCGCATAAGCGGGCAATTACGAAAATGTATGACTGTTCATACCGCAGAAATTTGCGCCATTCATTGTGACAGATAGCATCATGATCAAAATTGCCATGCGAATACGAAACTTTTGAGGACATCAATAACCGATTTTGATTGACCTTGCTCATTGAAAGCCCTGCCCACACGGTTTTTCCTAACCTACGGACTCTGATATTGTTTATTTCAACTTGCAGTATCATTCGTTTCTTTCGTTTGTCCTTTTGTTTCCTTTTCATCTACCTGCTTTTACTTTTTCTTTCAATCAAAGGAATACCTTTCTGTAATTATTGGTGCAGAATAATTTTTGCCGTGCAGGGAGTTAAAAATGCATACTTTCGTATTTATTTCTGCATTGTTCCTCTATTATTCTAACCATATTGTGCTTTCGAGACCACAGCATGGCTTAAGTACATATCGCGATTTCTGCTATCATAGTTTTGTTCTGGCCTGGATCGTCTGTCTTTCCGTGTGTAAAGTTTACTGTCCGCGATTGCACCTGATGTTCATTTGCCCTGTTTGACGCATTGTATATAGTGACTTTTGCTTAGATACGTAGATTTAATAGAGACCCACGTGTATTTAGATATCTTGTGAGATTTTGTGCATACATATATTGACTCTGCTCCCAGTGGCACTTTCTTGTCCTTTATGAATTTGTACCTCCGCATTTCTAATATTTCATTTTATCTTCGCACTTCTAATGTATATTTTGCAAAACTCCTCGTTTATACATGTCCTAGCTTTTGCGAATAAAATTTCGTCATTGAGATTGCCGCATCATTGAGATTTTTCCTTGGCCGTTGAATATGTACAAAAATCTAAAGGTTCTTGAACGACAAAGATTCATTAAAATGTTCTTCCTCTGCTTGCTCATATCATGTCCTTGACCTTTTTCACATCAGCGCCATGCACTACTTTGCTGGTTTCGGACTGATGCCGGCTGAGCTTTGTAGGGAAGTGTTTACTGCGTAGGCTGCCGGTTGGAGTTGCTGGTTCCAGTCCGTCTCACCTTGTTTGTTGTCTTTGCCGTACGGTGCCAATGGGGACTGAACTGTTTGGTTAGTCCGCTCCGTGAGGCCATTTGCCTGCGGATGGTACGCAGCTGCAAAATGATGCTCAGCTTCCACCTGGCGCAAATAGGCGCGAAGCTCACTACTCCAGAAGGTGGTCGATCGATACAAGATTAGTTTTTGGGGTAGGCCTTGTCTTCACTCGAACCGATCTTGCAAAATCTCTACGACGTGCTTCGCGGCAAGATTGGGCACAGCAGCAAACTCTACAAAGTTGGAAAGATAATCAAGAGCCAGTAATATGTACCGGGTTAATGGGCCAATATGGTCGATCCCACAGTGTGAAAAATAGTTTCTGGAATGAGAATGGGCGTCAAAAGCCCAGGTTGGCATCTCGAAATACGCTTCTGCTGCTGGCAGACTTGGCAGTAGGCAACATACGCCCGGAACTCTTATGCCCATCTGCGGCCTCCAGCAGCGCTCCTGCGCCTTGTGCAACGTGGCTTGCATACCAAGTGCTCTCCGGTGGGTGTGTCATGAATGGCGTGGCGAACCTCTTCTTGCAGAGAACCTGGTAGCACGAGCAGATGCTGCTCATTGTTGCAGCTTCTGAGCCAGCGGCGACGGTACAACGTAGCATCCCGCAAAACAAACTTTGAATGCCTCCGGTGCCCTCAACGGAGCTACGACTGGGGCCAAATCTCTGCCCTCGTTCTGAGCTTTCCTCACGTTCTGCTGGTTGAAGAAGAGCCACCCTTCGCAGGACCGGGCTCGAGAGAAGTTGTCCTCACCGGGATTGTGCAAACAAGGCATCAGCTATAATTAAGAGCACCGGCCCGGTGCCGCCCATCATATGTGTGCCCTTTAGTCTTTTCATGCAACGGGCGAACTTGTGCTAGAGGTGTTCCTTGGTGAACATCCGGGCTATAGCAGAATTATCCATGACGATCATGAATTCTCGCCCGAAAAGAAACAGGCGAAATTTATCATCAGCGCCCCAGGAGAAAACGGGAGAGAGATAATAGATGTCTTTAAATTTTAGTCGTTGGCGAACTTAACCGTCGTAGCACCACCTCCTTCATGATAACGCTGGAGGAAGGGAAACTAACAACCAATCTACGATAGCGCGCGCGTGTGACACTATTCGACATTATTAGTTTGTTTGAGCGCAATTATCTGTACATGCGCATAAAATGTATTGGTATACACCCCTTAATTATTTTATGAATGAACCGGTTGTCAGTGTGGTGTTCCCTTCAGCTACCTAATGCTAACGCGTGGAATCCAGCAGTCTTCAGACAACTTATTTATTCGCTGTAAAGTGGATACATACGCGAAAAAATACATACCTCATAGTCGCATATCACAACCTCTTGTGTTCAGGCAAGTCTGAGTAGTTGCATATTGTTTGATTCAGGGCAATGGCTATGAAGAATGAGTGAAAGGGCATCCACTGAATTTCCAAGGCACGCACAAATTAAGTCATCGGGTCCAAAAAAGCTTACGTGTTTAGGGTATTTTGTTACGTTTAGGGTATTTTGATACGTGCAGTATGTACAGAAATGCGTCACAAAGGTCGAACAGTGCGTGATTGAAAACGCCCTACGTAAGCATTGCATTCCTCTAAACATTTGTAGGAAGCGGAATGAAAAGTTGACCCGTCATTAATCAAACTGCTAACACGAGCGACGCTATTCGTACTGCATGCATCAAACACAGGGCCATAATTTTAACGAACTTGCTAATGATTCAAAATGGCCTGATGAGCAAAATCGTCACGAGTTTATTCCATGCATAAATAGAACAGTACGGCTAATCGTTTCATGCACTTTCGATGCTTGACAGAGGTTACAAAGCTAATCGCGCGGTAACTTCTGTAATGAAACCACTGTAATCAATGTAAAGAAAGTCCAGGTGTAAAACTTGTATATAATTAACAACTCAGCAGTACATCTCCATTCTTTCTTGGACTATTCTTAATGTAGTCTTACCATTGCAGAACACCAGTACAATTAAGCTGCACAATCTGAAGAAGATCACAGACATGCCATGTTTCAGCACTAGGGTTATGCTTTATTGTGTTCTCGCATTTGAGAAAAGCTCATTACTCTTTATATATTTTTACTCATTTGCCTACTTTAGGTGCCCACAAACAGCATTCCTGCCTAGAGTGTGGTGCGTCATTGTACATTAAATCATATTATAGCATTCAAACATGCACGATATGTATGTAAAATAGGTAGTCTTAAAAGCCCAAGGACCCTAGATCCTGCATATCAAAACCTTTAATGAGCAAAAATGTCAATTGCATTTTTGAGCAGTACAGATGCATTAAACTCGTATTGAATGCGCAGTGATGGAGAGAGAAATCTGCGCTTGTCAGCATGAAACACCCGATGGCTTCTTGCATTTTGCCTATACACTGCCACTCTAAGTGCAAAGGTTAGTTCAGGTCAATTTATTGATCCTTGCGAGAATTTCTATAAGAATGAAACATCACGAAGTTCTTACCTTGATAGTGGAAGACGATTCAATTAAGATAGTAATCGATCATAATCGAAGTAGTATCGCCTCCCCATATACCGTCACAACTTATAGTTTTCAGGCAATAAAAGTATCGTTGGCACGGTTCATGACACACGTTCACCCCGCCTTACAAAGATATAAAATCTGATGAGTCCACGTATCCACCACAATCCTCAACACTTCCATGCTGGGCGGGTAATCTGTATATAAAGCAAAATCTTCCCATGAAACAGGTATTACAGCAGCCACCGCTAAACATTCTACATTTTGCGCGTAAAATTTTTGCTGCATTCTCCTGAGGCCTGATTATATGAAGCTCTTCAGATGCTCGAATGCTATGCGCACTCATTCAAATGCAAGAGATAGGCTGATAAGCAACAAATTATTTTTAGAAGCACTTCTCAAGCTGAGCTCACTAACTGTCAGTGTGGCGTTGGAATTTCTTTGGAATGCACCTTTTTTTCAGATATGGTGAATAAACTGATGCGTATCTGTATCTGCTCTTCCGCCTACCATGGAGCCATGGAATTCCTCACTAAAGTACATGCACATGTGATGTGGCCGAAATGGGGCCATGGCTTCTTCATACTAAGCCGTGAGATCAAAACAATCAGCTGGACAAGGCAAGAGAAAGAAAATACCTGTGTTGTGCTCCTCAAAACAAAGAAGAACGATGCAAATAACCTTGCTTCAGATGCAAAAAAACCGCCATCCTTTGAACTATAAAAATACTCGTGTGGCTTCAACAAATAAAGCAGTTACAAATCATCAAAGTTGTAAACACCGAATATGTAGTTAATCAATCGTAGGCTCAGTGTCTGGCTTATTCACAGAACAGAGGCCGTTCACTCAACACCCTGAGAATCACAAAAGTAAAAAAAAAATGCTTCAGCAAAGTTTGCCTCCATGAAGGATCCGAGGAGTCAGACTCCACGAAGAAACGATGGAGCCCCGAGATTAAGCCGTGGAAACAAACTGCTCAACATACGTCGCCCGTGTCACACGTGCGGCGCGTGTTAATTGGAACTGCCTATTAAGCAACACCTATATTAAGCTGGCTCTCTCGACCAATGAACCTACCGTCGAAGAGAAGGCAGAGAAATGGAAGGAGAGACGGGAGACGGAGAGAATGGAGGACAAGGTCGAGAACGTAACACGTGCGCTTGCATTGAATGGAGGGAACAAGAGAGCCGCTGTTTTTGTCAGACCTTGCAAACCCACGTGTTCGAGTTGCGCATCAGAGGAAAAACCTTCGTAAAGACCTCCCGTCGCGGCACTGCAGTGCTCAGGAGGCACATGCGTGAAAGGAGCTGCTTAAGCTCAAAGGCAAGCTTAAGTGCAGCATCGAGCCGCCTCAAATTGACCAACTTCCACTGAACTCGACGCCATGAGCTTATGTCTAGCTTTACCGTTCTAGGTCTGTTTGTGGAAAACTTCCGAGCTGGCTGAATGCGCCACTGCTGGAATGGGAGTGAGAGCTCGTTTTCGTGGGTTCCTGCAGGCTTTCGGCAGTTTATACTGCTTTTGACACGGCGAATATTCTTACTGCGTTTAGCTCACCACGTGGGTACAGCACAAGCTTCAGCTTGAGCACGATTCCCAAAGGTTCTCATCTTTTAGACGAGATAACGGCTACAAAGAATAAAATTTGTCTATCCCGTCGTCGAAAGGACGTGTAATCACGAAATGCACTTCAGAAAAGGCGTAGCGCATTCTAGTACGGCTCATAGACGGTGATAGCCGCATGCGGCCATCGGCCACGTACCTTGCCTCCTCAGGTTTCCTGCCTTTGCCTGCTTTTTCCTTCTAGCTGGTAAGTGCTCTTAATCTGCCTGTTTGCTTTCGTAAGCTGGAGGAGCCCACGCCATTAGCTTCCTCTTTTTCTATGTGGACAGCGCCCTCTGCCATCAGCTGAAAGACAGAGACAGCTTTAGAGCCTGGAACTTGGAAGCTTTGAACCTTAAACACAGAAGGCAGCTTTTGGTACTTCAAATTCTGCAGCGTTCAGCTGCTTCTCTACCGGGTATACAGAGTGCGCTCGACGTACCTCGCTGCGTTCTGTTTTTGATGTGACGTAATATTTGACGTACCTTAGGAACATGCTCGGATCATTTGGCCATCGTCTCCTCTTTGTCTACGGATACATAAAGCTGCCTCTACGACAGGAAGTTCGTATCTCTTGGCTCATCCGGCTTCGGTGCAAGACACTACTGCAGCAGTACTATCACCAAGCATTTGGAAGCGAAGAAGGTGCGGATAAATGGTAATGATTATGACGATGGAGGGGATTTAGTCGTTAGGAAACGTCATAATTTAAGTAAAACACATCCCTGCAGACGTTACTCTGACGTACCACAGGTCTTAAGCATCGGCCAACTAAGCTGCTTTATTTGCACCGGTTTTGGTTCGGATGTTATTTTGGACGCTGGTATAGGAATGTCTTTTTCTGCTGGATCATCTTGGTATTGAAAATTATGAAGAACGTAGGAGGGATCTTGCTTCAAACTCAGTTCGCATGAGTTTGCCGAGAATGGGAGCTAAGAGCATTTCGTGCATAAAATAAGGGTCTCAAGCAGATTGATTAATCACCGTCACTGCAGACTTCGCATTGCAGAAGTGAATCGAATATTGACGCAGCAGAGTTTATGTTAGGGGGCGGGGGGTTGAAATACAAAGTGGTCGCCGTACTGTGCGATCTGAGCGCACGTTAACCAGGCCCAGGTAGTAGAAATTAATCCGCAGCCCTCCTCCGCGGCCTTCTTCAAAACACATGATCCGCTTCAGGCCGCTAAGCCTCACAGTACAAATTATGTATATAAAGTAACAGTGTACGGTAACTTAACTTTTCCCGCCGCTTTATTTTCAAACTGAAATTGAAAACGATTCGTGATTTGTTCGAATGGTTGTTGTGAATAAAGTCAGGGATGATATGTTATGCGCGTTAGTGGGTGATATGTGCTTTACTCGTAGGTGGACAGTTCACAATGCTTTGAAACAGTTTTAAGTTTAGACTAGCTCAATGTAATTAACGAAGGAGTTTAGGGGCTAACCCTTCAGCAGTGCATGTGTAATGTTATTAAAAGACTTTTTTCTCAAGCCAAAAAATTGCACGCAAAGTTTAATTTCACGAAACTTCAAGAGGATGACGCGTACACGGACAAGTTAGACCAATTATTGTGGTTTCGTTGGAAAGACGTGAGCGTGAAACGACGTTGTTGAACATTTATGCCGCGTTAAACTGAAATAAGTACCATAAGCTGCCATAAAAAGCAATCTTTTTTATATTTTAAGGAATTCATTCCGAACGTGCGCACACATAAACCATCCTTAGGTGGTAGCGCAGCTCTGTGCCTTACCTGCGGTGTTCTAATCTCCGCAGGGTGCTGTCCATTATTTATGCACCCTATACTTTTTAACAATATACTTATTCATATTTTAAATAAATTCAGTTAATAGTCCAGTGCTGCTTGTCTGCCGTCCTTCTCCTTGTGTTCTGCTTCTTGGGCTGGTTAATTTTTCTATAAAGATAACGCTTTCATATAGCCAGTTCCTTTAAGCGCAATCAGCTTTTTTTTTTCACAGTTATCTTTGAAAATGGAGGTACAGTCTCTCTCAATGATATGGATGCAAGTGATACTTAGGTGGGGCTGTTGCCGACGACGTCTTCTAGGTCTCCATCGACTCAAATCCGGAGCCTCAGCAGTGCAGCAGAAATCCAGAACGCACTTCTTGTTCGTGTGAGGCTTGCGGTTGGCAACAGCCCAAAAGTACCATCTGTTTCTACACATCGGCAGAAAGTTGCAGCGGAAAGCGGCTGGAAGTAGCAGCAAGACAGAAAAGAGAAAGATCCGGAACGTGTAGACTAGCGCTAACTGGGCCACCAACCTCGGTGTTGTGGAGATATGAGTTGGAAAGCAGGAAGCTTGTAATAGAAAACGAAAGCATAGAACTTGCTTAAAATCAGTTGCTGGGCGAGTTGGTACTTCATGCTAACATTCACAGCGCAAGACGAACACGGACGAACACGGTGTCTCCCCTCGTGTCCGTGTTCGTCTTGCGCTGTGAATGTTAGCAGAAAGCATAGAAGCACGTCACCACTATTGAGAGCCCCTAAGCGACGACAGTGATAACGTGGAAGCCACCTTCGTATGACTGCCTTGCAAAGAAACTGCACGTCCGCTGGGAAGGAGAGCTGCTCGCAGCAAGTGTCCAACTTTCTCTGAGTGGGGAAGCGTTGCGAAAAAAAAAAGAGAAACGAATACTGGAGATGATTGTCCCATAAGAGTCTTCTCTCTTCCCATTTGGGAACACAGCGTCCCACGTAAGGGAATCTGGTGGAGTTTAGCGTCGCCAGCGCTTCTGCAGAAAGCTGTCCTCGGCTATTTCTCAGGGTACCCTATTTTGGTGAAGGCCACAAGAGCAAAGACTTGGGAAACGGGTGTCAGAAACTGCAAAAAGGTCGTTCGAGCGAGAATAAATGACCAGATTTGGTGGAGGCCAGACTAGGTTCACAGGAAAAGAAGAGCCTGATCGGGCAACCACGTGAGAGTCTATCAATTCCTCGTGAAAAAAGCAGTCGAGTTGAAATCTGACATTGGAGGGTTGGTTTTAATTTCCTACGACGCCTTCCTTCCAGCAATTTTCTGAGAAGAGGAAGACAAGGAATAATTTTTATGTTCTTTAATTTCTCTGTCTACTTATGGTATGCCACCTTTGCCGGACACATTATGTAAAGCCATAGAATAACAATAAACCACATCAGATTTGCAGAAATCTGGAGAAGACGGCAGTTTGGAATGCTCCATCCCAGCTTCTTTCAACGGCTTATCACATTCTATCCAAACTAATTTCAGAGTTTTTCCTATGACACATGGAAATGTTCTGCGAAGATCATACAGACACACACCACACTCTAAAGATAGGACACGGGATAACCGCTACTAACAACCGATTTAACTGAAGGTTCGCCTCCTCATATTTAAGTCATGGATTTGTGTGCATTTCGCGCAACTTTTCTGCGTTTCAATGATTATGCAAAATATAGCCCCTCGTCGTCTTCTGCTCAAGTGCTTTTCACCTTCCGCCGTAGTTACTTGACCTTACTTCTGATATCATTTCTGTCATTTTTTATGCGAGCATTGGATATCTGCAAATTATTTTATTTTGTATTTCATATATTGCTTTGGTACTCGGCACAAAACATCAGCGAGTCCAACACTGTGAATACGTGTTGTACAGCAAGAGGACAACAACTGCACCAAGCGCCCCCTTCATAGTTCTGAGCTCTGAAGCTTCTTGAAACACAGCGTAAGCGGCAAACTGGCGCCCAACACTTGAGTTAATTGAGGCCTTTGTTTTGCTTACGTTACAGATCATCTGCAAACGCGCGGAGAGAGAGCGCAGATCTTTCAAGCGACTTGAGAGCCATTTGCACTCTTAACCTATTATTTTTTCTCAAGCTACTCGCTTAAGGGGCCACAGAAAAGGGTGTTTGAGCTTGGTTTTATAGTGCTTGCACTATGCGGAGTACAGGCCACCGAGCGTCCATGCCGCGTACGCGACCTCAAAAGCAAGCGCGAAATTTAAAATATATTTTTAAAAATTCCCGCTTAAAAGTTCGACGCGTGGTGCCGGGCTTTCGCACGAAAACCTGGCATACGACGTCACATCGTGCAATTGCCGTCAGCAAGCGGAGGTTATCATTCGGCCGGTGTAGTTTCGGCTACTAGGCTTTGTTCGGGTACAACGCCAGCGTTGGGGATGGGTTGGCCGGGGCCCATGCGCTGGGCATGCAAAACCCTATGGGAGTGGCAGCGAATCTCAAGCGACAGTGAGGGCCAGTCGCGCTCGTGTGGTTCGATGCCTGAGCGGAGGCAGGCCTGGAGACACACCAGACTGGACGCACGAAATCCGGCGCGGAAGGCATGTCAAAAGATCAAAATGTTTTCTACTGCATGATACTCGCCTCCGCACGCGTGGGCGTGCACGTTTGGTGACAGCCGCGCCTGTTTGTGGCTACGGAGAGGAAAGGTCCGCGCGGGGGTTCACAGCAGGGAGGCTCATCGGAAGCGTTGCCTCGGGGATGTGGCCTCATGGCTGACCGCCGGGCTGTAGTGGCCATTGCGGGACTCCGAGGAACGGGTGCGTAGTACGACCAGTGCAAAATCGTCGATGTTGTGGAGTACCGGCGGAGTAGGCCCGGGACATTTCATCCTAAGCAACGTTCTTGGTGTGTGGCCTGGTCAGCTCAGCCTTGAACACTCCCTCCTCAGTAGGCTAGCTAGGAGAGAAAATAAGTGCATGGTTGGTTGGTTGAAAGCACATGTGGTTCCCCCTGGAGGTGTTAGGTCATGGTGCCGACGGCCGGAGGGCCGATAGGCTCACGACCTATGCCTCTACTGGCCAGATCACACCACGCATACTTCCGGTGCTTGAAAAACCGCGAAAAGCACTCGACGGCAAGTAGCTGCCAGGTCCGAAACAATCCCTGAAAGTCGTGGAAGGGCTCGAGGTAGCTCACCCCGGGTTAGGTTCTGCTGTCTCCGGCGGTCGAAGACCGTTGCGTTTGTGGGCGGTTGGGCATCCCGTGAGCGGGGCCGCACAATTGAGCAATAATGACGCCCTCCCTGTCCTGGCCAGGCAAGCCTGTAATGGAGTCGAGATATATGAAGAATCAGATAAAAAAACGCGCTGTCCTCATTCACATTCCAACTCCCATACCCCGATCATTCAACCCCTTCCGCTACGTCCCAGGGAATATCAGAAAAGCCTCCCGGGCCCTCTCCCCCGGCCGTGGGTCGCTATGTAGCTTTTTACCCCCCGTCATTTTTTTCTATTTTCCCCACCTACGGGTAGTAAAATTACATCATTGCCTTCGGGCCTTTTCGTTTATTTTCAGAATGGTTTAAGCCTGCTATACTAAAGTGACACAAGCATAGGCATTTTTTCAGGTTCTTTTTTTCTAAGCCTAACCATAACATATGATTCACAGTGCCAAATTGTTGCAGACGTCCCGCGCTACCACAGCCGCGGCCTCTACGGACGCGCCGCAGACGGCGGAGGTAGGGGAGCAGCCGTGTGGGCGAGGCCGGTGTATTTATTGATTGTAAAACATTTATTGCGTCGAGAGCAGGTTGCAGGAGACACATACTAGATGGCCGCTAGCCCATGGCTGGCGGCGACCTCATTGACCGCTCGATTGCCCGTACTTGAATGTTAGGATCCGAGCTGACCAGCACGGCCTCCCACCGCTCGGGATAAAGGAGCTGTATCAACTCAGCCGGAGGCGAATTATTTGCGCAGTTCCAGATAATGTGGTCGTATGTGGCCCTTTCACCACATTTATGGCAGTTCAGGTCGTACTGGCCGGGGTACATGAGGGCAAGCATTGTCCGATTCAATAGGGAGCGTGTTTGCAGTCGGCGCCAGGTAACTTCCCGCGGTTTTGTTAACGATTTCTGGGGAGGGGCATATGCGCGCCTCTCCAGCCTAAAGTGATGTCATGAAATGAGATCAACCCGTCCCTCCTGATATTCGGGTCGGAGTGCGCGCTCACTGCCCGGTCGACGAAACCTCGGGCTTGCGCGTGAGCCGCCTCGTTCCCTGGATTGGACGGGTGGGCCGGGACCCAGATCAATTCAACTTCTCTATACGGAAAGGGGGCGTTTCGAAGGATGCGGAGTGAGGTAGATGTGGTACGGTCCCTCGCGAAATTGCGAATGGCTGTTTTAGAGTCGCTGAATATAATATCAGCACGCGTGTTCGATATAGCTAAGGCTATTGCCGCTTCCTCCGCCGTCTCGAAGAAGGTGGTTTCTATCGACGCGGCCGCCAACGGGGCGCGGTTTCCGTTCACCGCAGCCAGTGCAAACGCTTTTCTCTGAGTTTTCCGGTATTCCGCTGCGTCCACGTACGCCACATTGTCGTTCCGGCCGTATTTGGCGTGTAGGGCACGAGCCCTCGCTGTGCGTCGGCCTTCGTGGTGCGCGGGGTGCATGTTCTTGGGTAGAGGATCAATGAAAACAGCTTTCCTGATGTGCGAGGGTAATGTTTTGAGTCCCTCTCTGGGGGCTGTTCGCACATCTTTAGTCTGTATAGGATGGCCCTTCCCGCGCTCGTGCGAGTGAGTCGTCCGAGCTGGGAAACGAGGTGCGCCTCGCACAGCTCCGAGAGTGTGTTTTGTACGGTGGAGGAGCGCCGCCGTTTTGGCATGCGACAGAAGAGGGAAAAACGCGAAGACGCGGAAGTTCGAATTTTTTTCTACACATAACTCCGCTTCCACCAATCGCATTAAAGAAATTCTTGCTGGAGGATAGTTAAGAAGCGGCGTTCTTTAACATCCCCTGCCTGCTACGGTGCCCAGATTGCCTGCTACGGTGCCTACAAGAACTGTCTTATGTTCTCGTGATTTTCCCTCAAAACCACTAGTTTGAAGCAGCGGCATAGCCCTTATATGGGATGCATGATTCAACACCTCCTAGAATGTCCGAGTACCTTTCATTGGATTCTGATACGGGATTATACTAATCCAATCCACTAATCCATCCTAATCAATTTCTGGGGTGGGCACACTTCCGAATGTTTCGGGGTGCTTTAGAATTTTCCGAAGTGGGCCAACGTCCAAACTTTGGGCCTCCTTAGATTTTCAAATTTATCGGTGCCCTATGTTTGCTCCACTGGTGATCGCGTGCGGATGATGAAGACTCCACTCTCTCGAGCAATCAGAGATTTACGTGACAGAGAAGCCAGAACTTTTTCGTGAGACCACCACCTAAACTATATTCCATTAAAACGTACGCGGTTCTTGGGAGCCAGGCCTGAACAGTACCGGAAATACATTGATCTTCGATTATATCGTTCTACACATTTTGAGTACTATAGTCGTATGTTACGATACATTTTAAGCACCGGTTTTAGGTGATTTGCCAAAAATTAAAGTATCGGAATGCTGGTATCAAAATTACATTTCTAGCGTATCATGTATAATAACGATACTCGATGCTGAAAAAATTTGTGCTGCAGATTTTCAGGCTCGCCCAGGCGGCAGCACACTGAAAAAATAGACCTAGTAAAATTTGAAAGAGACGATGCCGATGTCGTTGGCACGCCAGTATTTGTTAATAGGTTCTTTGCCCCGAAGATAAACGACGTATATGTTGCGGTTTTCCGCGCTCGGTTGCAGAAGGGACGAGGATACAGGCTCACAGTTCTGGTAGAAACAACAAACAATTCGTTTATACACCAGGTGGCGATAGAGATGGAGCACAATTTTTCAAATGCACACAGTGCAAAACGCGCTACACTATACAAAACCTGCTCACCAAGACAGTGTCCACGCAATCATTCACTCGGGGCTAGCCAGTGTCCATACTAAACTGATCTGTAACAGCTTTGGAAGCAATTACAGATGGATTTACCCGCCGGTTCGGCCATCTTTGGAGATAAAACCTTGTGCAAACGAAGAAACGGTTCCAGCAGTTCTTCATTCTTATTTTAAATTGGGTGGTTGCCAACAGAAATAAAAGACTTCCGCCGTCATGCTCAGGAGCTTACAGAACAAGCTGTTGTTGACTTAGTCAGCGTGACAAAAAAGTAAGGCCCTCTTTCTCGGACGGTTGAATGGGGTAATCAGCGCCAACAGCGTCAGATGCATCAGCGGACTCCATGCTGTCGTTTGGAGAAGAAAGTGTTACAAGCCGTGGTTCTCAAGTGGTGCTAGTGAAGCGTGAGTATCTTACTACCTCCAGGATCCTGGAGTCGACGTGACTATGCTTCATTCTTATCCTTTTAATAAAGGACGCCTTCATTAAACAGAACAGGAGAACGTGCATGTCTGCTGCTGAATACAGAAGATTTTTCGATTCGCTCCGTTTATAGCACGGCCTCATCAAGGGGTTCTTTAAGACTGGCGGCTGCAGCAAATTATATTACTCAAGGCCTCTGAGTAAAGGTTACATCTAAACAACAGAGGTTACCAAGATATATTTTGCCTAATATAGGTTAAAACCCTGTATTTTTCTTTAAGCTTTTAACGCAGAGTGTTGAATTTCAAGCGTATGTTGAACACAACGCTGGAGAAATAACTTTTCAGCTTTCACAGTGCACAGAGCTTGTACAGTTTGCGCACAGTTTTAAGTTCTAAGTTTATTCGTATGAAGTCCAGTGCTGAATGACCGGTTCGCATGAAGAACGTTAGCTTATAAAAATACCTTGATAAGCTCCTTATGGAATTTATCGTTTAAGCGCCGCCAAGGCGTCTACCCAATGCTAAAGTTCTAACAAAATCAGCTGCACCAACTTTAGAACTTAAGGTAACCCGTGTCGTCGGATTCTTTAAATCTTTTTCAGAAAGAGTGCGCCGTATACGATACGTTAAATATTGCATTAACCACGGAGAAATTTCTTCATTTAGCTACTGATATTTCCAGTTTCATTAATACTGGCAGTTCATTCACGTATGGAACTGTCGATGATACAGCATCGAGTGTCTCTGTATTTGAAATCAATATCTGTCCTGTATCTTGTATCGGTATCGGAAATAAAATTTTTGAGGGTGTCGGGTATCAGTATCGAAGATACTTTTTTAAAGTTTCGTGCCTATTGCCCTGTTAGGAGCACTGTATTTTAGCATGAAGAAGTTTTTTTGTAAACAAGCTCGTATCATGCACAAATCCCTATACATTGCAGCATTTCACGTTTGTTAATCTGCAAAATACGACGTGACCTCAACTGCTTCATTCTTAAAACTCCAAACGATCACATTTGTTTCTGACACCACTTTGGTTGCAAGAGATGCCATCCAACATTTGCCTTGACTGCCTTGGTATCTTTCGGCTTGAATGAGCCTGTACATTCAGGCCGTAATGCAACCCGAACACGCACATGCCGTATTTTTCTACTCTGCAGCAAGACATTCCGTTGCAACTGCTTATGAACGTGTACCTCGGTACACGTTCTCTAAACAGAAAGTAGTAAAAATGGGAGTAATCTGTCATCTATGAGTTCTCTAAAGGACACCTTACTCCCCTTTTTACTTCCATGCAGGCGTATTCGTGTTTAGAGTGCAGAAACATGAATCGGGCAACTTGTATACTGCAGCCGTAAGTACATGGGCAAAATATGCTTTCTCCGCAGGCCCTGTCCGGTGTTATTTTCGTCGAACTAGTTTTTCCGAACATGCGATGAACGCTGATCTTTCACCGCGTGCGTTAAGAAGGGACCATATATTTCAGCGCGAAATCTTTTGTTCGACCGCGTTTCACAGAAGGTTATTCGGGCAGGTAATCAGAAACAACCTGTAGCGCAAAGTACGCTGGCGAAGATTCAAACAGTAAGCTTGTCGACTTCCTTTCAGGTTAGCAGAAGAACCCAAACATTCTTCCTTTTCCAACAGGTGCTCAAAACTTGCACCGTCCTATAACCTTCGCCCTTCGCAGGAATTACCTATGCTTTTAGTATGAATACCTTGTAGCTCGTCGGTGTACTTGAGGTGGCCTCCAAGTAGGCGCTCGGCCAATGGTGGTACCTAGATAAAACGCGCCTCCTTCCGGTAGATGGAGAAAAAAAATGAAAAAATGAAAACAGTGAAGGCTATCGATAGTAACACCTGGTCTCTTTCCCAGCCTGTGGAAGAGAGGGCATGAGGGACAGGAAGGGACTGAGACAAGAAAACAATAAGGGGCAACCTGCTCCACCAGACAACAGCACTTTCGCATTGAAAGGCTTTGGGACAGGCCAGTTAACTTGAGCGAGCACTGCAGTCTCAGTATTTCACTACAAAAGGGGACTTTTCTGGCGAGCTCGACAATGCATTCTACCATTTGTTTTGGAAGTTCTCATGTGAAAGCGCCCAAAAAAACTGTTAGCGTGGGTCTCTAACGTGTGTGAGCGGTTGCTTTCATTGAAGTTTTTGAAGGGTGGGTTTATTTCCGCAACTAGGTTTTGCGAGGACAGCCAGGGTAAAAGCTGTACAGACAGCTTGAGAGGTCCTGGTTTCCTCTTACAGTGCATCGTTTACGGTGGCGGAGTACGACATGAAACAAAAATGTGAGGAGAAAATCACGTATGTTCGGTACAGAGAATTGGCTGCATGTTTTCGCTATTAGGGTTGAGAGGGTGACCGCCGCTGTTGCAATAGATGCTGTGCGAGTGAATTAACGCAGCTGTTTTCAAACAGACGCATTCATCTTATATTCTGGCCTAATGCATTCATCTGATGCATCTTATATGCTGGCCTGGCAACGGTCGCGACAGATTGATCATCACTGGAAAGAAATGATGCTGTACAGAGACAAACAGTAAATGTCAGGGAGACTACACTTTCGTCGTATGTGTGCATCCAGTCCCAGTTTTTCTCAATACTGAGCTACGAATAAGAACCACGTGCACGTACAACTGCTTGGCTACATGAAGGTGACCCTTGTTTTTGTCAGTAAAATTATGTTAACACGCACGGAACGTAAAGAAGGAATCGCGACGGCGTACGGATATATAGAGCACGATCACGGAACATAGGTAGCACGCGCAAGCGCATGGCGCTCTGGCAGCAACGCTAACACTTGTCGATTTCTTCCCATAAGTGCTATAGAGTGCCACTGTCCAGCAGCACTTGCCGTGACTATAACGGTGCGGCACTCTTAGCGCACGGTTCAATAACTTGGTAGAATTACGGCAGCAAGAATGAGCAAATCAGTTTGACCCTACGATCCCGGCGTCCGTTGTTGGCTCAGGAGTTCACTTCCCGCGAATGCGCAACAAAGAGAAATCAATTATATCCGTTCTGACTGAGCGTATTCAAAGACATGCATGCGTATCTCGCAGCAAACAATCTGAAATTTCACAATGGCTCACAGGGCTTCTTTGCGAACATTCCAAGGTAAAATGCCGGAGAATATTTTTCAATATTATTACAATGAACATGTTCCAGGGAATCATAAACATAATGTCGCCTGAAAGGTCCACGGTGCAATCAAACACGCTGTCGCATGTACGTTAGGAAAACTCTTGCTAGCGTAGGTTCAGGGTGCATGCTTCGTGGACAGGTCTTTTGGAGAAGTAGAAGTGAATATTACAGAAAGATTTGCGAGCGTTCGAGAGTAAAATGAGTGTCGACCGGAACAATTTGGGTTAACATTCATTGCTTAATAAGTAGGGCTCCTAAATGTTAAGAAACTTTTTAGAGGCTACTTTCGAAAACTCCAAAACAAGCCCACATCTAGGGATATTAATTGCGGACTGCACTGCTCGAAGCCTAGAGGTTACGTCTCCAAATGACGTTGTTTAAATTTTGAGTTGCAATTCATGGGAATAACGTAGGTTAGTCAAAATATTTTAGGGGACGCACAACTTTCAATGAGTGGCGCTACATGCGAGCAAAGAAAGCAAAAAAAAGCACCATCTTCAAATCTCCTCCCTTTTGGTTTCCTTGCATCTCAAATGCGTTGATATTTTTTCATTATTTTTGGAAAATTAAAAATACAAAATAATATTTTCTCATGCCAAGGCGAAAGCAAGTTATTTTTTTCTAGGAAATGTGTTATATTTAAGGAAGGTATTTTTGTGAAAGCTGACCAGAGTACGTGGACGTCATCAAGTTGTAGTGGACACGGCAAGTCAGCACTTTCCATCCGAGACGGCGGTGAAGCGTAGGCAGGAATAAAAGTGCTCCCTCTTTCAATTTGAATGGAAAAACACTTTCAGTCGTCCGTGATGAAAATATCGCACGCTGAGATACGGGGACCCGAGGCAGACAGGAAGTGCCGCAATAAATCCGGCAGGATGCGCAGTGTTTCGGTGTTTCGTTCAGAGCCCCCGCTTGAAGAGCCATATTCGGTGCGTATCGCGCAGAAATGAACGGATGCCGGGGTATACTTGCATCGTCAGGGCATATCGCTTCCTGTATGCAGTGGCATTCTACAGAAGCTCCGTCGAAAAACATAGTTCTCACAAATCTTGGAAAGTGTCTTCCGCTCAGACTGGTTAAATTGAGGAACCGTGTGGGAAGATTCCCAGAAAAAGTTTCGAGCGGAAAACAGAGCAGGCATATGGCTTGTTTCCGTGAGACATATGCCACGTAATCTTTATCGGTAGTACGACTGTCGAGCAGGAAAAACACTCTGTCGTAAATATCAAACTAAAGAGTCCTTAGACAGGAAGCCGTAGAAAGGAATCTTAAATTGGGGCATAACTCGCCCCCAGGGCACCAAATATTGGCGTGACATGGTTAAACAATAAAGAAGAATTACGAATATTCATGATTTCGACGATGTTCGGAATAAACTGAAAGGGTGCGCACAGCCTGTACATTTACCAGTTATACGCCAGCCATATGAGGACCACGACCGGCATCGGGTTTTCATTAGTCACAACTAGAAGCCATCACCAGTACCCCTTACCTAACGAAGCGGTTATGCGTGCGATAAACGGGTGCCAGTACATAGCTCTCATTTTCGCAGCGCGTTGCTTGGCGTTGGTCAAGAAGAAATGGCGTCGATTTGACACACTACAGGATAACATTATATTTTAGTACCTGATCATAGGTAGCACTTCCTAAGGTCCATGGAGGTTTAAGTTTCGTATCGGTGCTGGAAATGAAGGAGCGAAATTTTTTCCTCATATCCTGAGAACGGTAGCAACTTGTTAAATTCTATGAACTGCGGTGACCTTCAGCCGTGCCCCTTCAGAGATGTTGCAACAATATGGCTCACACCAGTAACGATAGATTAAAAACCCATTTCCTTAGCTCAAAAATATTAAACAATTATTTAATAACAAAGGAAAAAAATAGACAAAATGTTGAATTTTCTTAGTGATGTTAGGCAGCTGAGTGAACATGCAGTGATGATAGGAGTTTTGTTCTCTTGAAAAACGTATTTCTTTGCCCGAATAATGCCCTTCATCATAAAATCATAAAAACACCACGGAGCACAGAAGCACAAGTAGAGAGCGGCCTGGTAAGGTATGCAAACTACTGTATAAAATGCCTTGTACAATGTACCATACAAAGTCAATTACACAGTATATTACATTAAATATGTCCAATCAGTTATAGCAGTTATTGAGGAGTTCGAACAGGGTAATTTCACCGAGCAGGGAACCAGAACAGGGTAGCATAAGGGAACGAAGCCTAGAACTCAGAAATATTAACTAGAAAAAAGGCCGAGGCAAATATTCCAAAGTGCACAAACGCGGAGATCGACTAGATTCCAGTCAAGATGATTAATTAATTTGGTTCGAGCACAAGGAAAATGCTAAATTAATTGGAAACGTTCATAACAAATAACCAAATTCCTGACAGCGGGCGGAAGTGTAAAAATTTGATTTTAAAGGAAAATGAGTTACGACGAACATAAAGGCTGTAGAGGTGCCAGGATAATGAAGAGTTGGGCATTATGGGGGTAGGTAAGTGTGATGTCCTGAGAGGAGCTTAGAAAAGAATAACGGTGCCACGGCTTACTTTTGGAAAAGTGGTTTTGTGCCTTAGGATATAAATTCAGTTGAGACTAATATAACAGAGAGGAGCTCGAAAATCAGCACTAGGTGCCAAAATAAATGAGAGAGCTGTTCGAAGATTACCAGTTGGTGCCGACAGTAATAATAATGAATAATTGGTTTTTGGGGAAAGGAAATGGCGCAGTATCTGCCTCATATATCGTTGGACACCTGAACCGCGCTGTAAGGGAAGGAATAAAGGAGGGAGTGAAAGAAGAAAGGAAGAAGGGGTGCCGTAGTGGAGGGCTCCGGAATTATTTCGACCACCTGGGGATCTTTAACGTGCACTGACATCGCACAGCGCACGGGCGCCTTAGCGTTTTTCCTCCATAAAAACGCAGCCACCGCGGTCGGGTTCGAACCCGGTGTTGAAGGTAAGGAGCGGGGTCGCTTCTGGACACAACCTCGGTAAAGATGACGCCCGCTCCGTCCAGGACAGGAGTGCCGCTGAGTGAAGGATTCGTTAGTGGAGGAAGAAGGCTTGGTTTATTTTGCATATTTACAAGCTTTTGACTTCAGAAGTGAGCTGGTTCAACTGCATCTGCAGTCTAGTTTTATACACTGCGTCTTCCCTAGATTCCCCAGGTAGGGGACGCCCTCGTCGTGGTGGGTGTGGACAAAACTTGCGCTATCACACACAAACAGACACCTCCGCACACATGGACACGCCCCTGGCATAAGTTGGGCCCAAGAGAGAGGGGTGTGCGGCCAGGACCTCGTCAGGCTGGCAGGCGACGTCAGGTGGTCGGCCCCGCTCTCCGCCGGTCGGTGAACTTCGAAGAAACCGAGGCGCAGCCCCGTCGGGAGACAATCCCCAGTGGTTCTGCCATTAGCGATGGCCGGCGAAGCCGTTCCCACGCTGGTGCTGTGCCCGTGAGGCCAGGGGTAGTCCGGTCGGTGGAGACGTCGGGGAAAATCGGAAGACAGCCGGAACCACTTCGAGGCGCGTGACAGCGACTCCTTTAAGGGATTTTCGCAGAACCCTGCTCCCTGCTTGTCCCACACAGCAACGACCGGGCGAGCGCGGTAAATGCATACCGCAGACACATGGCGAGAGATTCTGCCTTGGTGACAATCCTCGATACATGCTGGCGCCAATCCTAATACCAGCTGACGGCCATTCCTAATAACTCCTCCGCGGCCAGGAAAATCTCGTTCGGCCAGTGGTAGCAATCCCTTGCCGATGAGAGATGGGCTGGTCTTGGGAATGGGATGACCGGTTATCTTCTGCGAGCACCAAAACAACCCCCAAACCTTCCACAATGGCAAACAGCGGCCGGTTCGGCACCGGCAACAAGGCTCCACAGGACGCGAAAGCACCCAGTCTGTGCCCCTGATCCACCAGGCTTATGCCAACAGATAAGGTAATAACATAACAAATTTCGACTCCGAGTGGTTCTGCCATCTAAGTCAATGTATCATGGATATTTGGGCCACAACAAAGTCAGAGCCATGCATGAAATGGATCGAAGTAGATAACTAAACTTGAAAAAGAAACATACATAGGTCCGCTAGTAATACACACACACACACACACACACACACACACACACACACACACACACACACACACACACACACACACACACACACACACACACACACACACACACACACACACACACACACACACACACACACACACACACACACACACACACACACACACACACACACACACACACACACACACACACACACACACACACACACACACACACACACACCACACACACACACACACACACACACACACACACACACACACACACACACACACACACACACACACACACACACACACACACACACACACACACACACACACACACACACACACACACACACACACACACACACACACACACACCACACACACACACACACACACACACACACACACACACACACACACACACACACACACACACACACACACACACACACACACACACACACACACACACACACACACACACACACACACACACACACACACACACACACACACACACACACACACACACACACACACACACACACACACACACACACACACACACACACACACACACACACACACACACACACACACACACACACACACACACACACACACACACACACACACACACACACACACACACACACACACACACACACACACACACACACACACACACACACACACACACACACACACACACACACACACACACACACACACACACACACACACACACACACACACACACACACACACACACACACACACACACACACACACACACACACACACACACACACACACACACACACACACACACACACACACACACACACACACACACACACACACACACACACACACACACACACACACACACACACACACACACACACACACACACACACACACACACACACACACACACACACACACACACACACACACACACACACACACACACACACACACACACACACACACACACACACACACACACACACACACACACACACACACACACACACACACACACACACACACACACACACACACACACACACACACACACACACACACACACACACACACACACACACACACACACACACACACACACACACACACACACACACACACACACACACACACACACACACACACACACACACACACACACACACACACACACACACACACACACACACACACACACACACACACACACACACACACACACACACACACACACACACACACACACACACACACACACACACACACACACACACACACACACACACACACACACACACACACACACACACACACACACACACACACACACACACACACACACACACACACACACACACACACACACACACACACACACACACACACACACACACACACACACACACACACACACACACACACACACACACACACACACACACACACACACACACACACACACACACACACACACACACACACACACACACACACACACACACACACACACACACACACACACACACACACACACACACACACACACACACACACACACACACACACACACACACACACACACACACACACACACACACACACACACACACACACACACACACACACACACACACACACACACACACACACACACACACACACACACACACACACACACACACACACACACACACACACACACACACACACACACACACACACACACACACACACACAATCAGAAAAGTTGGAGGACCATTTTCACCTTAAGCACTTCAGAATAGCCTGCTTAAACCATCGGCATTGCCATTCATTTTTCCTTTCTTATACCTCACAGAGAAGTTGTACTCCTGAAGGATGAGGCTCCACCGCAGCAAGCGTCCGTTCTTTTGAGACATCTGCCTCAGGCACGTGAGTGGGCAATGATCAGTCTCAAAAACAAATTTTGATCCGTATAGGTAGCGTGACAGTTTTTGTGCTGCCCAGACTAAGCATGCGCATTCTTTTTCTGAGGCGCTGTAAGCTTCTTCTCTTGGCGTCAGTTTCCGGCTTGCGTACAGGATGGGATGCTCTTCGTTGTCATTTCCGACCTGACTCAATAAAACGACCATCTCCCTATCACTCGCATCGCACTGAACTACAAACTCTTTTGTGTAGTCAGGCGTCCGCAATACGGGCCGTGAAATGAGTACTTTCTTGAGCTCTTGAAAGGCGCTCTCCTTTGCTTCATCCCAAAAAACCCTTTCGGGCTCTTCCTTTCTTAGCGCATCTGTCAATGGACTCGCTCGTTGAGAATAGCGAGGAAAGTACCTCTGATAATACCCAACAAGCCCCAGAAAAGAGCGGATGCCTTTCTTTGTTCGAGGTGTTGGAAAGTCCGCTATGGGCTTAATTTTAAGTTCCGAAGGCTGCCTAGTTCCACGACCTACAATGTGTCCCAGGTAGGTCACTTGTGAAGAACAAAAGTTACACTTTTCAGACTTCAGTGTGAGCCCAGCGTCCCGCAACCTTGCCAACAGGCTTCTCAGACGCGCGATATGCTCCTCCCAGCTGTTCGAAAAAATGGCTATGTCGTCTAAGTAGGGGACTGCATAGCTCTGCATGTCTTTATGTACAATATCCATTAATTTGGAGAAACTATACGGTGCGTTCTTGAGGCCGAAGCTTAAAACTAGAGGTCTGAATGTCCCAATGGGTGAAATGAAGGCGGCATAGCGGCTCGAGGTGTCTGAGAGAGGAACCGGCCAATATCCCGTCACTAGATCTAACGTAGAGATGAACTGTGCCCCACTTACCCGCTCCACTCTCTCTCCAATATTGGGAATCGGATAGAGCTGGTCTCTGGTGATTGCATTGAGTTTTCGATAGTCCACGCATGGACGAGGTTCTTTACCTGGCACTTCGACAAGAATCATAGGGGAAGTGTAATCACTTTCAGTTGGTTCGGTTACCCCGATTTCGAGCATTCGCTTAATCTCCGCCTCCAAGATCTGCCGTTGACGTGGTGACACTCGATAAGCTTTTGACCTGATTGGTTCGGAGGAGGTCAGCTCGATCTCGTGAGTGATCAGGTCAGTTTTCTGACCAACTGCTAAACATCGCTTTGAATTCCCACAAAAGACCCTTAAGTTCATCTACCTGTTCCTCTTTCAGAATATCAGCCCTCGCAGAGCGCGCAAGAATGTCCTGGACGCTGCAATCCGCATCGCGGTCTGTTGCTAACTCAGGTAGATCAGCCTGTACTTCCTCGGGTGCGTTTAACATCATATTTGCCACCTCCTCCCTGCCTACATAAGGTTTCATCAAATTGCAGTGGTAGATGGTAACCTCATTTCTCTTGCCAGGTTTTTTTAGGACGTTGTTTGTTTCTGACAGCCTGTGCTGAACTTCCACCGGACCCTCCCACTGCACTTCCATTTTGTTTTTCCTGGATGGTCGCAAAATCATAACCTTATCGCCCGTCTGAAATGTTCGTTGCCTTGCGTTTCGATCGTAATAGACTTTTGCCCCTTGCTGTGCCGCTTTCAAGTTTTCTTCTTCTAGGGTACGCGTAGAACTTAGTCGGTCGAGCAATCCTAACACGTAACTCACGACAGTTTGGCTTTCTCCTGTTCCCTCCCAGAATTCTCGCAAAATCCGGAGAGGAGAACGTAGGGCTCTCCCAGCACAAGTTCAGCCGGGGTGAATCCGGTCGCTTCATGGGGAACTGTTCTGAGCGCAAACAGCGTTGCCGGCAAACAGCTCTCCCAGTCTTTTTTCCGTTCATAGCACAACGCGCGCAGAACCCTTTTGAGCACGGAGTGCATTTTCTCGACACTGTTCGACTGGAGATGATATACCGAACTGTGTATTAACTTTATACCGCACCTCTTCAAATAGGTGGTAGTTAAGGCGCCGGTGAACACGGTTCCCTGATCCGCCTGAATCTGCGTGGGAAAACCGATTCGTGCAAAGGTGCTGAGCAAAGCGTCCACTATCTCTGTAGAGCTATAGTTCTTTGAGGGGGACTGCCTCGGGGAGTTTCGTTGCTGGACACAGCATGGTGAGGAGATATTTGTATCCCGATTTAGACTGCGGTAGGGGTCCTACGGTGTGAATCACTAACCGCCGAAAAGGCTCTGTGATCAGAGGAACCAATTTCAGGGGAGCCTTCCATTTGTTTCCTGGTTTCCCGACTCGTTGACATGCGTCACACGACTTCACGTACCGCTCCACGTCTTTGAAGCACCCTGGCCAGTAGTACTCCATTAAAAGTCGCTCTTTCGTTTTCTTGATCCCCAAGTGTCCCGACCAGCTGTTCCCATGACACAATCTCAGAAGGTCCGCTCGGAATTTTTCCGGAATCACCTGCTGATCAAACGTCTTGCCTTTGCGATCTCTGTAGTGCCTGTACAGCAGTCCGCCTTTTTCGAGTATCGTGATGTTACGCCTGGCTATGCCCTTTTCCGCGGTAGCATGCAGGCGCCTCAAACTAGGGTCATTCTTTTGCTCTGCTTTCAGCATATCCCTGTCTATTTCCAATAGCCGCTCAAAATTGCGCGAAGTCGGGGCCAATATTGACGCTCCGACGGGCTCTATTTCCTGCGGTTCGCTTCGCGCCGCAGCTGCGTCGATGTCGCCTGATCTAGCGACAACCTCGACCCCTTGTTCAGCCACTAGGTTTGGCTCGATGATTTCAGGTTCTGCGCCGATTCCTGCTTCTCCCAGTCCCAGGTCCTGTGTTAACTGAGCGGCGAGCTGGCGGGTTCTAGAGCGCGTTAGTGCCTGCACTTTTCCTTCTCCAAAGATCTGCCCTCGCTCACGCAACAGCCGGTCAGACCGGTTTGAGAACAGATAAGGATATCCCAGCGGAACTGTTTTCGAGACGGCTGCCTCCGTCACCAGTTTTCCAAACGGACCTGAAATTTCAATCCTTGCCATAGGTAAGCAAACACTGTGCTCCTGCAACACTTGTTTAATCCACGTTACTCCTCCCGTGAAATCCTCAGACGTAACATAGGATGGGTGCACTACATCCATCGTAGCCGCACTGTCCCTGAGCACCTTACAAGGCTTGCCATTTACATCTAACTCATGAAGGTAGGGGCGAAGCAGTTCTAGGTTTTCCTCACTACCATTTACGTACGAGAACACTAATGGCGGGTTTCTACATCTTGCAGTGATGTGCCCTGTTTCTTGGCACTTATAACATCGCAACGGTTGCCTGGCCTCGAACTCTTTTTTCCCCGCCTTTTCTATCCCTTCGTCCTTCGTTTGACTGCCGCTCTTCTCTGGAGCCTTTTCGGTGACTTTTTTTTGTGTTACACCCTGCCCCACGTTTCCATTTAGAGCCGGCCGTCTAGAAGAAAAATACTTTCTTGAGGTAGTTCCTCTTTCTGACCAGCCTTCCTCCGCAGTCGCCTTTCTCCACGTCGAGAATTCGTCTGCGAGTTTAGCTGCTCGCTCTACTGTCTCTACCTTTTCTTTGTCCTGCACCTATAGTTTTATAAACGGTGGAATGCTGCGGAAAAACTGCTCCAGACAGACGCACTCAACTACCTTGTCCCTGCTTTCGTACACGCCTGCCCCCTTAAGCCACTCTACAAGGTTGCTTTTCAATGTGTACGCAAACTCCGCATAATCCTCATTGCTTTTTTGTTGTCTCCCTAAAACGCTGCCGAAATGCCTCATCTGAAAGGCGGTATTTCTTCAGTAGAGCACATTTCACCTTTTCATAATTTTCCGCATCCTGTTCGCTGAGCCTGGCGATCACATTAGCCGCCTCGCATGGTAAAAGACCTAGCAGGCGTTGTGACCACAAATTTTCTGCGATTTTGCTCTTTTGACACGCCCTTTCATAGTTGATTAGATACAGACCGATGTCTTCGCCCATCTTGCAGGGATACATGCAATTGTCTGTACGGTGAGACTGTACCCTGTTTAATCTGTCACTAATGCTTGCTCCCCCGTTTTGGGCTGCCAGACGCTGGCTTTCGAGATGGAGCTCCATCATTTTCAGCTGTATCTGATCTGTGGCTTGCTTTTCTTTTCTTTCATCCTCTGCTTTCTTTTTTTCATCCTCTGCTTTCTTTCTTCGCCGTTCTAGCTCTTTCTATGCCATTTCCCACGCAATTCGCATCGCTTCTTTGTCCGCATCGCTATTATTGATTGCGTTTATGATTGCCCCTTTCCTCATTCCTTCCTCCACTTCCACATCCAACTCATCACACATAAGCAACAGTTCTTCCCTATCAACCTTCTTGAAGTCCATGATCGTTGCCCCAAATGGTGGCTTTGCTCACTCGCTAATGTTCTATGGTTCTGTGCAAAGTACACTGTGCTACAGACACCCGATTACCAGCAGTTCAAACTTTTTGCCTAGAGTTTAAAGCCTGCTGAATCATAGAACAAAGACAAAGCGCTTACCCGTATATGCAGAACGATGTCACCTGGTCCGTCCCAAGCGCTGCCAACCAGTTGTTGAAGGTGGGGATCGAGGTCGCTTCTCGACACAACCTCGGTCAAGATGACGCCCGCTCCGTCCAGGACAGCAGTGCCGCTGAGTGAAGGATTCGTTAGTGGAGGAAGAAGACTTGGTTTATTTTACATATTTACAAGCTTTTGAGTTCATAAGTGAGCTGCTTCAACTGCATCTGCAGTCCAGGTTTATACACTGCGTCTTCCCTAGATTCCCCAGGTAGGGGACGCCCTCGTCGTGGTGGGTGTGGACAAAACTTGCGCTATCACACACAAGCAGACACCTCCGCACACATGGACACGCCCCTGGCATAAGTTGGGCCCGAGGGAGAGGGGTGTGCGGCCAGGACCTCGTCAGGCTGGCAGGCGACGTAAGGTGGTCGGCCCCACTCTCCGCCGGTCGGTGAACTTCGAAGAAACCGAGACGCAGTCCCGTCGGGAGATAATCCCCAGTGGTTCTGCCATTAGCGATGGCCGGCGAAGCCGTTCCCACGCTGGTGCTGTGCCCGTGAGGCCAGGGGTAGTCCGGTCGGTGGAGACGTCGGGGAAAACGGAAGACAGCCGGAACCACTTCGCGGCGCGTGGCAGCCACTCTTAGAGGGATTTTCGCATAACCCTGCTCCCTGCTTGTCCCACGCAGCAACGACCGGGCGAGCGCGGTAAATGCATACCGCAGACACATGGCGAGAGATTCTGTCTTGGTGGCAATCCTCGAGACATGCTGGCGCCAATCCTAATACCAGCTGGCGGCCATTCCTAATACCGGGAACTCCGGATCAGTAGTCGAGTGCCCTAACCACTGAGCCACCGCGGCGGGGTTGCCTACAGTAAAAACCACAAATGAGGCAGGACAGGGGGAACATGGGCTGGGCAGCGTCAGAAGCACGGGAATTTCGGAGCAAACTTATGTACTAAGGTAGCCCGAGGAAATTTGACGATAACAGGTGGGCAGCTGAGGTATTTATGTATTTTTATGTATTTATGTTGTGGAAACCTCGCTGCGCTTCGTCCCCTTTAGGATTTGTGTCCCCATATTGATCTTTTTACTTGCCTTAACTAACAAGAGAGGGCGCCGACGTGCAGCGACACGAGCACCACGAACGGCGTGACTACTGCGCGCTCGCTGGAAAGACTTTGCCTCTGCAAATTCGTCGCGCGCGGATGTTGCAGCGCAGAGCTCCGCTCTCGGCCAGCGGGGCGAGGCCTCGCGGTGGGAACATTCTCCCTCCAGCTCGTCCCGTACACCCTCGGAATATCTCCTTTGCCCGAGCGTGGGCAAAAGTTCCCTCGTAACTGTTGGGGTGGGTCGTAGGACTTCGATTCCCTAGCCTATTTTGTTGCTAGCTGGCGTTATTATTGTTGTAGCAATAAATGTCTTGTGTCAGCCAAAGTGCTGTTCCTTTGTTTCCCTCAAAAGCAAAGACCACCGTGGTCTGCGGGCGCCGGGTAGCGTACACGATCACAGGTAGGCATCCGGTGGTTTTGAATTGTGTTGGCTTTGCCGCGGTTATGCGGTGAAGCGTTTTATCCCCCGTGTTAAAACCCTTCATCTGGCAGTAAAGCGCAGGGCTTCCTCTTGGAAGACTGGACGACTGTCTGTTCGGTTCAAGGAACGTTCTTTGTTCGGATTTGGCAGGTGCTAGACCTATAGCCTGAATTTTGATCGCTGGATCCTGCGACATGCTTTCTTGAGTGCGAGGTAGATTGCGCTGAAGCTGCCAGGGTTTGAAGCTTTCTACATGCTCAGCACATTTTCTTCAAGTTTTCTCTAGAGTTTCTTCAGCGCGAGAACCACTTCGTCCCCATCTAGGAAACGCGAGACCTAGCGCCCGCGGAGTTGTCGAGCCCGAAGCGAGTGAGTACGGAACCCGCGTGGGTTGTTCGTTTTCTGTACAGATTTTTCTCTGCTGTGTCTGTTTCGATTCGAGGAGCCGCGACTCCGGGAGCCAGTTTACCTGAGGAAACGGGTGCCGCTACGAGTTCGCTGCTATCGCAGCTCGGCACTAGGCGATCCGACACCGTCCGATTCGGGAGGCGCCGACCACACCGAAGCTGCTTCGGGCAGAGCGCAGAGTAGGCCCACCCCACAGTGCAGAAGTCTTGTCGACCGCTGGGGACTCGTAACCCGTTTCGGGTCCTTGCTATGTTGGTGATCGTTGCCAGAATGGTAGTTCGGCCTAAGGCTTTTCGGAGCTGCCTGCACCACGTCGGAAGAGACACGACCTCTGTAACGTGGAGTTGAAAGGGGGCGCAAATTGTTTCCCGCTATTTTGTAACTCTGCATGAACTGAGAAGTCTCATTGAGCAGAAGAAGCGGCTTTGTTCACTCTAATTGTGCGTTTGCACAACCACCCGTCACGTTTTGCTAGCGAGTTAAGCACTGCGCCACATGGTGCTTGCGGACGCCGTTTCCCCTCCTGTGACCTACGTTAAAGGCACGCGGAGAGTTTTTCAGCTATCCTGCAGATCCAGGGGAGCCACCAAGGCGGTCCTGTGCACATCGTCTCGCTTCCGCCTGCTGCGACGGAGCTGCAAGTGTCCTTTTGGGCGCCTCCATCCCGGTAGCCATGGCGGGACCAGTCAGCAGTTACCTCCGGCCGCTGTTACTCTCACGACTGTTGCAGAATCCTGGCGTGCAGTTTTCAACTGGCCTTCTCTTCGTGGGCCTGCGGACACGTAGTCCACGGGTAATGCGAGTCGTCCCAGCGGAAACCATCACGCCGACTTTGTAACACCGCGGAAATCTGCGTGGACGCTGTCGGCTTGACCTCTGCTGGAAGACCTGCGTAAAGTGCATGACAACTAGGAGCCTCCTCCACAGCCTGTACTTCCAGGCACTTTGACGAGCCAGCGTAATTATTTCCCGAGGAATACGTATTTACGTAGATTACCGGTGGTTATTAGTCTTATCATTGTTATTACATCGCAGCCCAAACTCGGAGGCTCCCTATGGTGTTAAAGAGAGGGGCGTTAGGTTATTTCCCAAGCGTGCATTCTTACCGTTTTCCACACGCTTCGGTAGATCTCTGGCGTAGAAAAAATCAAGTAATCAAGGATTCGACAAAAATTCGTCTGGTCAAGCATAGAAGTGAAAAAATGGTGTTTGCAGTCACTGACCAAGTCAAGCAATGATGAAAGACTTTTCGGAACACGTGCGAGTTCCTTGTTCCCGATAAGGCGGAAAAAGCAATTATGTGCGTTTTAAGCCGAAAATTCGGACGTAATGAGCAGTAGTAGACTAATGGCATGCTTCCTGCAGTGTGGTTCATGGTCCCGGTTGTCGATTAGATGAACGATGATTCAGGGAGAAGCCACGTTGTCAGGTTTCGTTCTTTGGCTAAAATTGCGCCGTTGCCCCAGTCAATCTGATGCCCTGGGGCCAGATTCCACTTCGGTTCCGTTTCCGAACCGTTCCTTTTCGGAGTGACGTCAAAATGACGACAGCGAAGTACGGGAGGAGAAAGAAGGGGAAGCCAACGGCCAATCGGTGAGCGCGCGACCTCGCGGGAGCCCGGCCCACGACTGCCTGGCTTTTTCGGGGGCCGTACACTAAAAAATAGGTTGTTTTAAAAAGAAATCAAATATTACAAATAAATGGTAGTACATATTATTTAATAAGAAGTCGCAGCACGTGCAAGAGAGTGCAGTAAAAAACTATTTTGACGTTTCTTTTGGTACATGTTTCTCTTTTCTGTCGGTAGATGGTGTCGCATACGCGCGCGCGCGTTGCCGTCTGGGAAAACATGTGCTTTTTGGCGCGCGTTGAAGTTTCGTCTGCCTTTGGTCCCGTTTCTGACAAGAAGACTCGCAATGGCAGAAGCAGCTACTCGCCGGCCTCTTGGGCCCCATGTTTCGCCGCGACAGCGTACTCTGCTTGTAGAGTTCATGAATGAACCCCTGTGGCTCGTGAAAGGGTCGTATGTTTTGACGCCAGAAATTATTATAATAATAAATGACGCCATTTATATGTTGCCTTGCCGAGTATCGCTGTTATATATCAATTTTAACTGTTTTCATGTAGGGCCACAATAACTGTATTGCGACGCAGAATGCAATATATTGAGAAAGTAATGCGGAAACCTCGGCAGAATTTGTTTCTCATAAGTATCGTTAACATGCTACCCGACAATGTAAATGACGTTTCCTCACTCCGATTTTGAGTGCATTAAAATTTAAGCATACAAAAGCACGAAACCCACGCAGGCGGCTGAAATTCGCGAATTATGATTTTGTTTTAACGAGTGGACAGACTTGTAATACTTACCAACATCGTGTTAATTTAGGGCGTAGTAGCCCTTTCTGGTCATGAATGCCTGCGTTTCACCAGGGCTGAGGCCTTTGGGCTGACTGATGGCAACGAGGGTTCCATCGATGCAGCCAACAACACCAACAGGAATTCGGCCGCGGTGCAAAAATTCTGCCACTGCCTGTTGTTTTTCCGCTGGCGTGGACGTAAAGGTTACCCACCCTTTTCGCTTGCCTACGTCGCGAGTTACAGCTAGCGCTACTGCGCTGATGCAGCGGCTCATTGAGGATTGCGAGAGTTGGATGGTCACCTCACTGCCGACAGAAGTCTGAAAGCTCCCGGTTGCAAAAAAAACCGAAGCGGGCAGAGAACTTTCGCTTCTGTCGGCAGTCCGGTCGGCCCCTTTGCCCCGATTTGGCCCTCAAGATCAGCACACAGCCTACGCACCAGCGCCTTACTCATCCTGAAATGGCGGCGGAAATCTTACTCCGGCAGATCGAAGGCATCTTCCCTGTTTCTGGGTCTTCTCTGCCCAGTGCGGCCGCAAAGAGCCGCGAAAAGATACGGGGTCATGGGCGCCGCCATGTTTGTTTACAAGCGTGCAGCAGCGGTTCCCGCGAAACGGACCTACTCGCCGCGGTTCTTGTGCCGGCCGGCGAAACGGTTCCTTTCGGTGCCGTGGCCACGCCCCGTGACGTAGACGAAAAACGCGGAGCCGCCTCCGGAAGTTTTTCGTCACGCCGGACGTGACGACGGACGGCCAATGAGAGGAGGCGAAAGGAACTGGTTCCCGGACGGAACCGCAGTGGGATCTGGCCCCTGATTCCTGTAGGTGTCCAGCAAGCACACTTGATGCGATATTTTTGTTTTTGACGTCGCGCTGGTGTTCCTTGATTCGCGGTATGAACTTTGCCATCTCACAAATGTAGATCTGATTGCAGCCACCGCAAGAAATCCGGTAAACAACAGCAGGGAACTTGATATCCGGTAGCCGGTCTTTAACGTTGACGAGCATGTTGCGTAGCTTGCAGGTTGGCACGTGTCCAATGCTCAAATCCAACTTTGCAAATCTTCGCTTATCCCGCGAACATATGGACTGCTTGAGCGGGCGGAAATTTTTTTGGATTAACTCCCCTTGGTTGAAACACTTCCTTTTTAATTCTTGAAATGAAATGAGCAGGGTAGCTATTTCCAGGAAGTTCCTCCCGCATCACTTTCAGCTCGGATCGCAAGCGCTATTTCCCTGTGCAGGTCCGCGTGGCACGTGTCAATAGGGCTTGTGAGCCACGGAATGATAGGAGTTAAGATAAAGGTAATGGCCTCTGTGTGTACTCTTGCGGTAGACGGTGAAGGACAGGTAGGTACGTTTCCGGTGCACGAAGACGTCAATGAACGGTAGGCAGTCGTCCTTTTCAATTTGCACAGTGAACTGCAAACTGAAGTTCACCGCATTCAATTCTTGTAAAAGCATGGCGGTCTCTTCTCTCCGTAAAATGAAAAAAAAACGTCATCCACGTGCCGGTATAATGTCTTCGGTCTTAAGGTGAAACCCGTGAGGACTTTAGCTTCAAGAGCCTCCATAAGTAAGTCGGCAGTTGTAATCGGTATGGACGCGCCCGTAGCGGTGCCATGTCTCTGCTTGTAAATCTTGAGAGGTAAGAAAAATACGTGTTGCTAAGGCAGAGGTGCAGCAACGTGCACATGTCACCAACGTCAAACGGCGTGCGTCCAGCGAGAGCGGGGTCCTTTTTTAAGACGTATTCACATGTTCTAACGGCAAGGCCGATGGGCACACTAGTGATAAACGACACGACGCCGAACGACGCAATCATGTCTCCTGCGTCTAATTTTAGGTTACGGAGGTTTTAAACAAAGCCTGAGAAATTTGCCACTTGTGTATCGGTTTTACCGGCTAAGGGTTTCAGTACTCTGTTCAGATATCCGGTTAGCTTGTGTAGTGGAGACCTGGTGAAATCCACTATGGGTCGCAATGGGACGTCGGTCTAGTGGATCTTGAGTAAGCGGTAAATTTCGAAGGTCGAGCTGTTGGTGCAGAGAAGGTGGTGACACAACCTCTTCTTTTCGGGAGGTACGAGCTTGAACATGCCGGCCAGAAGTTCTTGAAGTTTCCTTTCTATCCTACTTGTCGGATCGCAAGACAAAGGAACGTAAGTTTTCTTGTCTTTCAGCAAGTCTAACTTTTTTCGATCGTAGTCGCCTCTGTCAAATCGTATAGTTGCGTTCCCTTTTTCGGCAGGTAGAACCACAACGTGTCCGTTTCCACGTAGGATCCTTATTGCTTGCCTTCCTAATGCAGACAGCCTGCTTTTATTTCGGCATCCTGACCGCACCAAGATGGCCCTGGTACGTGCTTCTTCCCGTAGAGATGGTGGCAGTTGATGGACGGCCTGTTCTACGGCGCAGATGGTCTTCCTCTTGTCCGGTGCGCGATCAACGTGGAAATTCAACCCGCGGGAAAGGACGCTGTTCTCACTAGGTGTCGGCTGGTAGGAAGACATGTTCACGAGATGCATTTTGGCGTTAGTTGTTCCGTTCGGACGTAAAGCTTCAATCTTTCTTAATGAGAAGCTTCGCACTGCCGCTCCCTTACACTCGCAGTGATGTTAGCGTGCAACTGTACGTCTGGGAAGTAGCTTTGGACGACATGTTCCAGCCGGCGACGTGCAAAAAAATGCATCCATCTCGAAGCTCTTCATCCTTTGGCCAGCGCAGGCATTTCATATTGTCACCGGCGAAAATACAGAGAACAAAGCTGTTCACTCGGGCGAGGTTTGCCAACACCGCCGCGCTCGTTCTGGACAAAGAAGACGTTCGGCCACGCGCTCGGGAACACAGTTCGACCTCCAGGTGGCGCCGGCAGAAAGTCAGCAGCGTGGCATTGCCCCTCCCATCTAAGAGGCATCGACTCGATGCCGCACGCGAGGGGAAGAAAAAAAAATAAGGCGAAAGGTAATGGCGGGGTTGGGTCCGGGGCTAACGGGAATAAAACGGCTTTGTCGGGTGTCGAGAGGACCGGGCAGTTCCTTGAGGGAGCACCTCGTAGGTCACCGCGCTGAGGCGGCGTAACACCTGGTACGGACCAAAGTAACGGCGAAGAAGCTTCTCGGAGCGCCCTCGCCAACGGATTGGACTCCACACCCAGACTTGGTCACCGGGTGTGTAAATCACCTCCCTGCGGCGGAGGTTGTAACGCTCGGCGTCGCGTTGTTGTTGGCACCGGATTCGCTGTCGAGCAACTTGGCGAGCAACTTCGGCGTCACGGGCAAATTGGTCGGCATCCACGACAGAAGAGGGAGTAGGATCCGGAAGAAGCATGGCGTCCAGCATGGTCAAGGCTTCGCGACCGTGCACCAAATGGAAAGGAGTGAAGCGCGTCGTTTCGTGAAGCGCAGTGCTGTACGCGAATGTTATGTAAGGAAGTATCCGGTCCCAGTTCGCGTGGTCATCGTCGACATACATAGAAAGCATATCGGCAATTGTCTTGTTAAGCCGCTCAGTCAGTCCGTTGGTTTGCGGATGGTAAGCTGTTGTCTTTCGATGACTGGTGCCACTGAGTCGAAGTACCTCGTTCGTAAGTGCCGACGTAAACGGGGTTCCCCTGTCAGTTAATACGACCGTTGGAGCTCCGTGATGAAGCACAATGTTATGAATGAAAAAACTTGCGACTTCGGCGGCGGTACCACGGGGAAGAGCCTTGGTCTCACAGTAGCGGCTGAGATAGTCAGTGGCAACAGCAATGTACCGGTTGCCCATGGAAGACGCCGGAAACGGACCGAGTAAGTCCATGCCGACCTGTTGAAATGGGAGGCGCGGGGGATCGATAGGCTGCAGGAGCCCGGCTGGTTTAGTCGGTGGCGTCTTCCGGCGCTGACATTCTCGGCAGGTTCGGACGTAACGGCGGACAACCGCAGCAAGCTTGGGCCAGTAGTACTTGGTGCGTATGCGCGCCAACGTGCGGGAAAACCCGAGATGGCCCGAAGAAAGGTCGTCGTGGCACGCGCGCAGAACTTCGTCACGAAGCGCAGCTGGCACTGCAAGCAGATAGGCAGTGTCCGTTGGGCCGTAGTTCTTTTTGTAGAGTACCCCATCGCGCAAGCAAAACGATGACAGTCCGCGCTTGAAGAGCCGAGGTGGAGATGGGGCGATTCCTTCAAGGTATTCTATGAGGGGCAGCAGGTCAAAATCGGCCCTTTGTTGTTGGGCAAGGGTGGACGTGGTGAGAGCACCAAGAAAAGCGGAATCGTCGTCGGACTCGTCAGTGGGGCACAGGATTGGGGCGCGGGATAGACAGTCAGCATCGCTGTGGCCAGACTTGTGCACGATGGTGACAGCAAATTCTTGTAACCGAAGACTCCATCGAGCAAGCCGCCCCGAGGGATACTTCAGGTTCGCCAACCAACAGAGTGAATGGTGGTCGCTCACGACCCGAAACGGGCGGCCATACAAGTACGGACGAAATTTCGTAACGGCCCACAGCACAGCTAGACATTCCTTTTCCGTTGTGGAATAATTGACTTCTGAACGGGACAAAGTGCGACTGGCGCAAGCAATCACGCGTTCTAAACCATCCTGCCGCTGAACAAGGACCGCGCCGAGGCCAACGTTACTAGCATCAGTGTGCAGTTCAGTGTCGGCCTCTTCGTCGAAGTGGCCAAGCACAGGCGTACACTGCAGACGGGACTTGAGTTCTGTGAAGGCGCTGTCCTGGTCTTGGCCCCAGATGGAGGGTTCAGAATCCTTCGTCAGGCGGGTCAAAGGCTCTGCTAGCCGGGAGAAATTGGGAACAAACCGGCGATAGTACGCGCAGAGGCCCAAGAAATGACGCAGGCTCCGTTTGTCTGTTGGCTTAGGGAAGGCAGCTACGGCGGCCGTCTTTTCGGGATCTGGACTAACACCTCGTGCACTGACAATGTGACCAAGAAACTTCAGCTCTTGAAATGCAAAGTGACATTTCTCTGGCTTGAGAGAGAGACCAGCGGAACGTATGGCCTCGAAAACAGCACGCAAGCGTTTCAGGTGCTCATCAAACGTGTCAGAGAAGATCACGACATCGTCAAGATATACGAGGCATGTCTGCCACTTCAGACCGGACAGCACGGTGTCCATCATTCGTTGGAACGTGGCAGGGGCCGAGCAGAAGCCAAAAGGGAGTACCTTAAACTCGTATAAACCGTCTGGCGTAATAAAGGCGGTCTTCTCTCGGTCGCGTTCGTCGACCTCTATTTGCCAATACCCACTGCGGAGGTCAAGGGATGAAAAGAAGGTGGCATGGCGCAGGCGGTCTAGGGAATCATCAATGCGGGGCAGAGGGTACACATCTTTTTTCGTGACGGTATTCAGGCGCCTGTAATCGACGCAGAACCTGAGGGTGCCATCTTTCTTCGTGACGAGAACAACAGGCGATGCCCAGGGGCTCGTGGAAGGTTGGATGACGTCGTCCTGGAGCATCTGTGTAACTTGGTGGCGGATGGCATCGCGTTCTTTGGAAGACACACGATAAGGGCGCTGGCAAATTGGTCTTTGGTCGTCAGCAACGACAATTCGATGCTTGGTAAGCGGCGTCTGTCGGACCTTGGAAGTTTCCGCAAAATAGTCGCGGAAGGAATAGATTAGGCTTTGCACGCAGTTTTTCTGACTGGCCGAGAGGTGCGGGTTCACGTCAGTCGGAATGGCTGTAGCCGTCGCGTCGGCGAGGTCTGACGTGGTGGATAAAGAGCACTGCCTCGTACACTCTCCAAGCTCGTCAAAATAAGCGACGACTTCTGACTTCGTCAAATGTTGCGGTTCACGAGTAAAGTTCGTGACTAAGATTTCGGTACGACCATTGGCAAGGTCTACTAGGCCTCGGGCGACACAAACTTGCCGAGCGAGTAGCAGGGACATGTTCGCTTCAGCAATGCCAAGAGCGCCGGTGCTGTCAGTACACTCGACTGTGACGAACTTGCTGGCTCGCGGAGGGATTGTTATGTGGTCGTCACATATGCGCAACATTACTTTACAGGGCTCGGTGGTTGTGTTAACGGCTCGCTCGGCGGAAAAAGATACCATGAGTTCCTGAAGGTTTATGATCGCACCATAGTCGTGAAGGAAATCCATGCCCAGTATGAGGTCCTTTGAACAGTAAGCTAACACGGCAAAGGAGCCGGTGAAAGTAAGACCACGGATTTGGATGCGGCAAGTGCAGACGCCGATTGGTGTCACGACATGGCCACCGGCAGTGCGGATCACGAGTCCACACCAAGGCGTCAGAACCTTACGGAGTGTCATGGCCAGCTCCCTGCTCATCACAGAAAAATCAGCGCCGGTATCGACGAGTGCGGTCAGTTCATAACTGTCGACGGTTACTAAAATTTCAGCGGAAACTAATCGTTCGCAGCACGTCGGAGAGGTCGTCGGATCGGGTCGTTGACGCTCGGGCCGTCGCGTCCAATCGTCGGGTGGAGGCTGTTGACTTCGTGCAGCGGCGGCGGCCCTACCCCCGGAGGACGCTGTCTTCAGTTTTCCCGCCGAGGGGACGTGCCTCTGAATTGACCGGAGGTTAAGGGCCGACTGGGCGTAGCAAAGCGCCTCGGGGATGGCGATCGCGACTGTCGCCGCTGTGAGGTCGGGGGCGGCACTTGAGAGTTCAGGTACTCCTCTATGTCCCGCGGTCTTTCACCATAGCGCGGTCGAGGCGCGTCCGGTGGGAATCCTCTCAGCCCCATCCGCCGGTACGGGCAATTCCGCAGAACATGGCCGGGCTCCCCGCAGTGGTAGCAGAGCGGACGATCGTTGGACGTTCGCCACACGTACGCTTTGCGGAATGGAGGGCACGGGTCCTGCTGCTGCTCGATGGGACGCACGTAACGATGGGGTGGTGGTTGTTCGGCAACGGGGCGAAACGCTTGCGGCGCCGAGGCAGGTCGGCGCAGGGCATCGCTGTAGGACATTACGTGCGGCTCCGAAAGGGGTGCTGGGGGTGGCTGCACCGCTCGCCGGATTTCGTCACGGAGAACATCGCCTGTCGAAGGTACGCTTTCTGAGGGAGCACTCAAGTGGAGGTGTCGCAGTTCTTCGCGGACAATGCTCCGCACAAGCGCTCGCAGCGCCTCATCCCCGGGGCCTGGCAAGGACGTGCAGTACTGAGCGGCCGCTACATTTGCCTGACGGCCGTATTGGGCACTCCGTTCCTGCAAGGAACGTTCAATGGTCGTCGCTTCCTTGGCAAAGGCGGCGACAGTTCTCGGAGGGTCGCGCATGAGGCCAGCGAACAGCTGCTCCTTTACCCCACGCATAAGGTGCCTCACCTTTGTAGCTTCGGGCATGGCTGGGTCGGCCCGATTGAAGAGGCGGGTCATGTCCTCAATAAACATGGCCACGCTCTCGTTGGACTGCTGTGACCTGGAGAGAAGGGCAAGTTCGGCATTCTCCTTTCGCTCGCTCGAACTGAACGTGGCGAGCACCTCACGGCGAAAAGCTGCCCAGTTAGAGAAGGACGCCTCGTGGTTCTCGAACCACGTTTTCGCCGAGTCTTGCAGTACGAAGTACACGTTCAGCAGCATTCGCTCGTCGTCCCATTGGTTGAACGCGGCCACACGGTCAAAACCGGCCAACCAATCTTCTACATCCTCGAACCGGTCGCCGTGGAAGGATGGTGGCGACCGAGGTGCAAGAAAGACGAACGGCGGGGCACTGCCGAAGGACTGACCTGTCTGGCTGCCAGTGGCGGAAGTCATGGCCCGAGCAGGAATCGTGAGTGGCTCAAATTCGGGTTGCAGGCCTCGCAGGCGACGGCTCGCTTTGTGGACAGGTGTGGCGTCTGCTCGTCGGGGAGAAGCGTCAGGGCTATCGTCCCGGTCAGCGTACATGGGATGATACCCAGCACGGCTCCACCAAAAATGTCACCGGCGAAAATACAGAGAACAAAGCTGTTCACTCGGGCGAGGTTTGCCAACACCGCCGCGCTCGTTCTGGACAAAGAAGACGTTCGGCCACGCGCTCGGGAACACAGTTCGACCTCCAGGTGGCGCCGGCAGAAAGTCAGCAGCGTGGCAATATGTTCTGTGGGATGAGCGTACCTTTGTCCCGCGTGTTTGCCAAGTATAACTTGCGCATTGGACACGTGCCAACCTGCAAGCTACGCAACATGCTCGTCAACGGCTGCCGGATATCAACTTCCCTGGTGTTGCTTACCGGGTTCCTCGTGGCGGCTGCAATCAAATCTACATCGGTGAGACGGCCAAGTTCACACGGCGAATCAAAAAACACCAACGCGACCTCAAAAACAAAAATATCGCATCAAGTGCGCTTGCTGAACACGCACAGGAATCAGGACATCAGACTGACTGGAGCAGCACAGCAGTTTTAGCCAAAGAGCGAAACCTGACAACACGGCTTCTCCTTGCATCATCGTTCATCCAATCCACAACCGGGACCATAAAGCACACTGCAGGAAGCATGCCTCTAATTTGCTACCAATCATTACGTCCTGAATTTTTTGCTTAAAACGCACATACTTGCTTCGTGCGCCTTTTTGGGAACAAGGAACTCGCACGCCTTCCGAAACATTCATGCGGCGAGTTGGACGTGTTGGTACATGTTTTTCAGAAAAGCCGGGCAAAAAAACACGTGGACAAAGACGAGTCGACAAGGACGTCTTTCAAGATTGCTCGACTTGGTCAGTGACTACAAACGCATTTTTTTAAAAAAACATGCAAGCTGTGGTAATATTTTCTAGACTTCGCATCCGTGTTACCGGTAGTTTTGGTGCGTCTTTGTATTTCTCTCTCAAAAAGTCTAAGTCGTTATAAAAGCTTCACAAGGCTGCCTGGCATTTACATTACATGCCATTCTTCTGGGCCAATACACCAAACAAAACTTCTTGATAATGTGTCTGTCGCATAGTTTTCGACGATGCCATAGTCTTTCCAGACTGTTCAGTTTTAATTACGAGCAAGGCACCACAAACAGCCGGCTATTGTCACAGCGCTTATTGACCTCTTCCACAGCCTTCGATCGATTCTTGCGGTGTGCCCCTGCTTAAGCCACCATGCAGTGCTGTTTTAAAAATATAACGCTACCGCTAATAAGAGCAGCGACGACACGAATTCGCGATTCAAAGCAGGTTTTTGCGTTATAATGCGAGTGCTTCGCCTGCCTGTGGAGGGGATAATGAGCCTTCTATATATAGGCGCCAGCTTTTATGGAGAAAAGCGGAGCCAGTGAGTGTTTTAAAGAGAGCAGCTTCCTTAATTAACTACGTTTCCATGTTGGAATATCTGTGCCTGCGGGCATATCAAGCTCGGTGGCTTTCGAAGGAAGCGTTAAGAAAACGAAGAGGTGGTGGACCAATGGGAAATCAACCGAAACCAAATTGGGCGCTCATGTAATCTTTTTGTGGGTTACAGCAAGCGAAGGATCCGGGAGAACGGAGAGCGATGACTTTGCAAAAAGTTACTACTTGCGCATGAATGTTTATTTCGCTGTTCGCGTTTAAGAATGACGGGCTTTCGCCTGAAAAAGAGACACCATGCTAGCATCCTTCGAAGCTACGTCTTGAGAAAATCTACTTATTTTCTCACCCAGATCGCTCACATGGTCCAGACTTAGGAAGTTTCTAATAAGGCATAGCTTTTATAAAACGTAATCATTACAGTACATTTTGTGCTCGTCAGAATCGCCGGATAAAGCCAATATTCAGTGATGCGGTAAAGAGCAGCATCATGACACTTGTTATGCAGCCAAGATTAATCTTCGATTTCTGCTCTTGCAAGACTAAATCGTAACTTGAATATTCATCAATCAATATTTGTGTTTTCTTCATTTGCTCAATTATGAATCTGTAATTCAATGCTCTCGAGCCCTCTTATAACGTACCAGATGGTCACACGGATTCCATTCGTCATATTCGACGGTCGTTGTAAATAGACTCTTGTTAAAACAGCCAAATATAATAAGTCCACCAAAAGTGGCGTTTATTTTTTTTTAACTGCTTTATGTGAGTCTACTTGTTCAAAGCAGACCCAACCGCGGCGAATTTTGACAATGTGCGCAGAATAATGCAACGTTGAGGCGTTAAGTTTAAAGTACGTGAAGAATTCCTCTTTGTCACGACTTTACTTTCTTCGGGGCAAAATGATTACGTATCTAGAACCGACAAAATATTGTTACGCCACGCAGTCGCGAAGCGAAGAGGTTATTGTTGCCTCAAAAACGATGGCACATACCCTCAGTGGGGGATTGGCGTTGTTCTGCCGCTGGGCAGTCGACGACAACGAGGACACTGCAGCTAGTTCTTGAGTGATTTGATTTTGTAGCGATAGCTACATTACGGTAGCATTTCTAGCCTTCAGCGTGGCGGCGCCGCCACCCTGTGGCTGGGCCTCCCCGCTGTCACGTGGTTGGCACGTCGTGCGGAGCAGCTGCCGGTGGCGCGGCGCCGTGGCTGATCACGGTTCGTCACGTCGTCACGTTCGTCACGTGACTGGTTCGTCAAGTGGTTGGTCACGTGACCAAGTTCCACTCAGCCAGCTGTAGCTATCGCGTCACTCCAGGTTTAGCCAGAGCTAAACCGCCACCAATTTTTCGGTGTGTCTTCTGTGTGCGGCCTATCGTTCCTGCTGCTGAATTAACCCCGTGGTAGGTTGAGGTTGTGCTGGGTACTAAATACCGCCGTGGACCTCCGCACTTGTCGCCAGATTGGATCAATAACTATGCCGCCCAACATCTCCGGCCGCAGCATCAAGCCCAGAGCCGACCGTTGTCGTGGCACAGCCTCGCGGCCCGGGCACCTTTTGTGGCACCGATGACGTTATGTCGAAGACTGGCTAGCCATGTATGAGCGTGCGAGTAAGCGCAACTGCTGGGACGCGAACCTCATGCTTCCTAGCGTGATCTTGCACTTGGCGGGCATGGCGCGGGTCTGGTTAGAGACGCATGAGGAAGACCTTACCTTTTGGGACTCCTGCAAGCAAAAGCTCCGCGACTTATTTGGCAAGCCAAGTGGGCGCAAGCTCGGCACTAAAACAGACCTTGTTTCTCGAGCTCAGTCGTCCACACAGTTTTACATCTTTTAAATCCATGACATCCTCGCTCTTTGCAGTAAACTAAAAAGCGCCATGTGAGAGACCGACAAGGTGGGCCACATCGTCAAGGGGATCGCTGATGACGCTTTTAACTTGCTCTTCTGCAAAGACTACCCAACGGTCGACTTCGTCCTCCAAGTATGCCGGCAGTTTGAGCAAGCCATACACCGCCCCATTTCTCCCCTTTTCGACCGTCTTCCGAACACGGCGGCATCCTCCTGCGAAGACCTGCCAACGCTGCAACAGCGGTCCCATCCTGCCAATTCAACCCGAATTGTACAAGAGAACTGGAGGCTATGACTCCCGTCGCCTTCGCCCCTCAGCCGCCTGATGCTACGATTGCTCTGATTTCGGCCTTGTTCGCCAGGAGTTCGCGAACGTGGGACTGAATTCAGGCCTACCCTCTGCGTCGCCCTGTACACGAACCACCGCTACATGGGTTGCTGCTGCTTCACCAACTGCAGCCATCCCTCCGCGTGAGCGCCACCGGAATCCTGCGAATTGGCGCACCTCAGACGATCGGCCCATCTGCTTCACCTGCTCGCTTGTCGGCCACATTTCCCGCCGCGGCCGCAGCAATTGATTTTCGCCACCTCAATCAGACTGTAATTACGACCGTCGTATGGACTACGGACCTAGCTCTATGATCGCCGTGCCGACAACGGAGTTTGTTCTGATTACGGCCGTCGTGCCGACCACGGACTTCGCTCTGATTACCATCGTCCTGCCGACTACGGACCGCGCTAGATGTCTTCCAGAGTTGAGTATTCACACGCCATCGACACTCCTACCCCGCGCAGGGACTGCCGCTCGCCTTTACCTCAGGTCCGCCGCTCCCGTTCGCCGCAACTTCAACGCCCATCTACTCCGCCCTTATCTTACTTTTATTCGGAAAACTAACCAATGCAACTCCCGCCGATGACGCAGCATTGACGACACGGCCAGAAAATTCTCTCCTGACCCCCGCTCCTCGCCGCAGCCTTGTCGATATATGTGTGGGCGGAGCAGCACTAACCGCTCTGATTCACACTGGTGCTCAAATTTCTGTCTTGAGCTCCTCCTTTCGCCGTCGTCTGAAGAAAGTTGTGACACTCGCCGTTTCATCAGCCCTTCGTGTCGATGACGGGGGGCACTGCTGCTGCCGTCCTAGTAATGTGCACTGCGCGTGCTAGCGTTGCCGGTCGTACTACAGCGGTACTGCTCACTGTCCTCGACCACTGCCCCGCGATGTGATCCTCGGCACCGATTTTTTAACACTCCATGCGGCGCTAATTGATTGCTCCAGTGGCCTTCTTCGTTTGGACTTTCCGATCTGCTCTGAACGCGCCGATTCCAAGCCGCCCCGCTTACGTGCCGCTGAATTAATTCGCCTGCCGCGCGATGCGGCAGTCTATGTTCGGATGTCCCAGGTTTCCCCCGTTCGTGATTGTGCCTGCGTCACTTACCCAATCAAGAACGTTGTCCTTCAGCGTAACCTCATCCTTTTTCACACAGCGTCCAGACTGTCACCGGTAACCGCACCTATCTTCACATTCTAGACTTCAGCCTCTCTACTAAAGTTTTACCCTGTGGCATCGCACTCGCTGAACTATTTCCTTTGGCCGAATACACAGTTTTTTCGCTCACAGCTGAGCCTCAGTCTGGTTTAGAATAACCCCGCTCGGCCGCTCCACGTCTGGACCTAATTTCAGCAATGATCGCGGCGGATTTGCCACCTGACCACGCAAGCGCGCTCTCCACCCTGTAGTTTCCTACAGTGACGTCTTCGATTCAGAAAATCATCCTCTCGGCCAAACTACTGTCGTGACCCATTGCATAAATACGGGCGATGCCATCCCCATACATAGAACCCCCTATCGTGTCTCCCTTCCAGAGCGCCATTTCATCCAGACGGAGGTGGACAAGATGTAGGCGAATAATATTATCGAGCCCTCTGGCAGTCCGTTGGCGCCTCCTGTGGTGTTGGTCAAAAAGAAAGAAGATGGCAGTTGGCGCTTCTGTGTCGACTATCGCCATATTATCAAACAACAAAGAAAGGCGTCTATCCTCTTCCTGGAATTGACGCCGTTGACTAGCTACATGGTTCCAGCTAATTTTGTTCTATTGATGCCAGTTCAGGCTACTGCCAAATGGATGTGGCGGAACGGGATCGTAAGAAGACTGCCTTTTGTAAACCCTGATGGCCTGTGCCAATTCAAAGCCGTGCCTTTTGGCCTCTGCAACGCTCCTGCCCCCTTAGAGCGTGAGATGGACTCGCTCTTTCTTGGCTTCAAAAAGACGACGCGCTTGTACTACTTGGATGACGTTGTCGTTTTCTTCTCAACTTTCGAACGCCACCTGCATCGTCTTTCTACTATCCTTGCCGTCTTCCGCCACTCTAGTATACAACTTAACTTAAGCGCCAAATTAAGGTCCTCGGCCACATCGCTGATGCTTCTGGTGCCACGTCTGACCTTGACAAAGTTCGCGCCGTTCGTGAGTTCCCCACCCCCGTTCCTCAAGCGATGTTCGCAGTTTTCTCTGGCTCTGCTTGTATTTTCGCCAGTTTATCCCGAAATTCGCCGACATGGCCCTTCCCCTTACTTCCCTCCTGAAGAAAGATGCGCCTTTCTCCTGGAGCCTTGACCAAGCTTGCGCCTCCACCGCCCTTGTTGCGGCCCTCACTGCTTCACATGTGCTTGCCCATTTCAACCCTTCTGCTCCTAAGGAACCTCGCACCGACGCCAGTGGCCATGGTATTGAAGCCATCCTTGCGCAGCGCCAGCACGACCACTATCGTGTCATTGCCTACGCGAGCCGCCTGCTATCTCCCTCCGAACGTAACTATTCCATTACTGAGCTCGAGTGGCTTACTGTTGTTCGGGCGTTAACGAAATTCCGGCCTTATTTGTTTGGGAGGCCTTTTTGCGTAGATACAGACCACCACGCCTTGTGTTGGCTCTCCCCTCTTAAAGACCCCACAGGCCGACTGGGTAGCTGTATCTTGCCCTTGCAAGAATACACAGTTATTGTTGTCTACAAGTTACGCCAGTAGCCCCAGGACGCTGACTGTTTGTCCCGCCATCCTGTCTATCCTCCTGATTCCCACAACCATGATACCGAGGATTGTGTTTTGTCCATCTCGGACTCCCTACACATCGGCAACGAGCAGCACAGTTGTCCATCTCTGCGCCCCATAATCGACCGCTTCCGAAGCGCCCCTTCCGAGCTTGCTCTGAGCCTGTTCGTGCTGCATCACGACATTATGTACCGTCGCAATATGCACATTGATGGCAGCCACCTCTTGCTCGTCGTCCCGACGCATCTCATCCTCAGCAGTACTTTCCCAGCTTCATGACGCGCTTACTGCAGAGCACCGCGGCGTGTCTCGTGCGCACGACAGCGTGCGCTGGCGGTTCTTCCGGCCTGGCCTTTACTGCTCTGTCCGCGGTTACGTTGCTGCCTGCGATCGATGTCAGCGCCGGAAAACGCCCCATCGACATTCCGACTGCCCCATTTTTTTCGTGTTGGTCTCGATCTGCTCGGGCCTTTGCCCGCACGAACTTCTGGGAACAAGTGCATTGCCGTTGCGACCCATTACGCTACCCGGCACGCCATTACGCGTGCTATCCCGACCACCTGTGACTCTGATGTCGCCGACTTTCTTCTTCATGCCGTCGTCCTGCTTCATGGCGCTCCTCGACATCTGCTTACAGATCGAGGCCCCTGCTTTCTTTCTAAAGTGGTCCACGACCTTCCCCGCCTCTGCTCCACCCGTCACAAGTTCACAACGTCCTACCATCCCCAAACAAACGGCCTTACTGAGCCCCTAAACCGCACCTTGACGGACCCATGATGATCCCATTTATGTTTCCGACAACTATCGTGACTGGGACGTCAGTTTACCCTTCGTGACGTTCACCTACAATTCCTCACGCCATGACACCACCGGATACTCCCCCTTCTACCTGCTCTTTGGCCGCGACCTGTTGCTACCCTTTGACAACTGCCTTCTGACCCTTCTGCCAGTAGTTACGCTTGTGACGACATTGCCCGTGCGGACGGCGCCTGCCCAATCGCTATGGATTGTCTCCACGCTTCTCAGACTGCCTAAAAACGTCATTAAAACCTTTATAGTCGTGACGTCCACTACCTTCCCGGCTCCCTGATACTCCTCTGCTCTGTGTGAGAAGCTACTGCCTCGTTACGTCGGTCCTTACCGCGTCTTGAGGCAATTGGGCGATGTGACCTACGAACTCGCGCCGCTGCACCCAAGCTCTCCTTCCGCGGCCCCCTCCACACAGCTTGTGCACGTCGCCCGTCTTAAACCCTACCACTCACACCCACCACCTTAAGACGCGCCGGGACTGTGCCTTTTCCCACGGGCCGGAAGAGGCGGGGGGGGGGGGGGTAGTGTTAGTGTTACGGTACACAGTCGCGTAGCGAAAAGGACGTTGTTCTGTCGCTGGGAAGTTGACGACGGCGACGACGCTGGAGCTAGTGCTTGAGTGTTGATTTTTGTGTTTTATTCTATGTGTGGCCTATCGTTCCTACTGATGAATTAACCCCGTAGTAACATTATGCACTGTGAATGTTGCGTATCCGCAATGTTTAGCACCACCAATACCACTGAATGCTCACCTGAGCAGAATGAGTGTAGAATTTGATTTTTCAAAGTCGTTTTACCTTACACTAGACGGCAAAATCTTTCGTGAACAAGGAAAGATGCATTGTCAATATTTAATTTAGCAGCCGGCAGTACAACGAAACTATGGAACACCTGCCTCAGCGGCGGCCTTGATGGAGAGTTTTGTGCAGAATACAAGTGTAAAGATGGTGGGTTATAGCTGCAGTGTATAGTACAAATCGCTTCCCTGTTGTTTATTTTTTAAATAATTTACTGCGTACAAATTGCCCAAATGGGCATTAGTATTCGAGGTACGGAGAGAGTTTCAAAAAGACTGTAAACAAATATAAACAAAACATGCCTAGCAGCAATTAACCCACAAACACTTTCATGCACTTAGGAAGGGCTGAACATTGCCTGTATAGTTGCGATGTTGATTGAGCATACAAAATTGTAATAGTGCATGAAAAGAAACAGTTGGCGGCATAAATGGCTTATGGCACATGGTACGATTACAGACCAGTTAGAACCCGTAAATTGTTTTTAAGAGGGCCGGAAACCTATCCTCATCTAAAGTAACTTTTCCGTTTAGCAGTCTGTTCCGTTTATATATGGTGCGCGGGAAAAAATCTGATTTAATCACAGATGTCCGACTGGAGCTTTCTCGTATTTTACTTTTATGGTCTCTTCTCTGTGAAATGTACATGGGAGGTGCTAGGCAAGTTTCATTGTGATTGCCAATTTTTTTATTCCGATTGATCATTCAAAAAGATTAATCTGAAGGAGTTCCTGCGGAGCTGTAGGGTATACCAGCATAGCTGCTTTTATTTAACGCGCTAACACTGCTGGGACGACCATGTGATTTTTAAGTGAAACCCGCCGCATGATTTTGTACTCCTCGCAGTTTCTTTATAATGATTTTAGTAGCCGGATCCCACACTGTCGTTACGTATTCAACAGTTTGAGGTATAAAAAACCTCTGTCAAGTCATTGAGTGCATTGCGGAAATCGCTTTTAATGAAGTTTAGTGTGTGGCCAGCCTTCAAAGCTATACGTATATAATCAACAAGCATGTTCTGGGTTAAATTTTGGGAAAAACACCTAAGAATTTAACGCCCTGATAAGCGGCTTTTTGGTGATTATGTAAAAATTATGTATTACAGATGTTAACCTAAAACGAATGTGGTAGCATTTTTTAGGATTTAGAGTCATGATCCGTTTAGTCGTTTAGTTCATAATTTTGTGATCCGGTTAAGGTCCACTTCTAAAGTGGTCATATCACCCTCATTTACTGTATCTGGACACAGTACGCAGTCATCTGCATATAGTCGGATATTTTATGTCACACCGAAACCGACATCATTTACAAAGACTAAGAAAAAGAACCGGTCCTAGCATGGATCCCTGTTGCACGCGAGACGTAACTGATACGAAGTCTGACTGTGCGCCGTTGATGACGACTTTTTGAGGGCGTTCGTGAAGGTAGCCTTTATATCTTTAGTTGTGCCTGTTTATGTTCTTCCTCGAATCTGTATGCTCCCAGAGAGAGCTGCACACGCGTCTTTTGCGAGTCAGCCGTACGTGTCTTCTAAAAACTCGGGTAGTTGCCCTGTTCCTCACCTGTGCCTTCCCACGCCTTCAAGGCTCATGTTTCGTGGCCACGTTTCATCCATCATTCTTCATCTGAAGCGCACTGATGTTTCATTCGGAAAGTTTTCTGTTGCAGGAAATTTGAGCAGCAAAATATTCTGAGAAAAGAATTTTCTTGGAGTTTCAGTAAATTCTGAGAACCGGAATCGTCTCAATACTTCCGAACTCCTTAGTTTTCAAGCTGCTACATGAAAAAGGAGGCTAACTAATGATTTCTGGGTCTCAATGAGAGTAATTTCCGTTATCGCACAGAAGTCACTGCAAAAGCAACGAGCAGCGAAATCAAAACCAGAAACAGCGACCTGTTCTGAGTGGTGATGGACTGACGCCAGCGAGACTTCATGAGCTCTATTTGGACCAGCAACCCCAGCGGGAAGTGACATGACTACCGCACCTGAATTTTTTTCTTTTTTGCAGAGAAGATGGCGGTGTCATTTAACTTGTATGCCGGGCATGTTCGAGGGCTTTTTTTCCTTTAAGCTGTCACATAATCGGACTGGCCGGCGATGATTGTTACCTTTGGGGGCTGTTGCACGGCGCTCCATTCTCCGTAGTTTGCGACGCGAAGTCCCGTGCTCTGTTTCTTAGTCGTGGCGCGCTCGTCACTAAACGCTGCGATATTTCGCCCCTTTTTTGACAATACTACGACTGTTTGTCTCCGGAGACGAAGTTCGTGACGAGACAGTCTCGTGAAGGTCTCAGGGAGAAAATGTTTAGATCTCGGTAGTATAGAGGCGAAAGGATGAACAAACTACATCATGTTTAGTACCGTTTTCCAGCTCAGCTGCGTTATAAGTCAATAACCTTGATGGCATGTTTGCTGCCGTTGAAGCTTTTTTTTGTGATCCAAGTCAGGGAGACTGCGTAACAAGTGCAAAACATGAGTAGACTATGTTCTTCTTGAACAAGAACACAGTCGCTGTCCGTGATGCAGGCAATACTACTGCTTAATGAAACGTTTGTTGGCATCGAGGCGATCGGCTGCCGAGAATTGGGTGATATGTATGCCAGGAGGAGGAAAGAGAAAGGCAGAATAACCGGTTTGTTGCCCTGCACTGTGGGTGAGGGGTGAGGGGATAAAAATATGAAGGAAAAAAGAGAGTAGCAAGAAATTGAAGTTACTATATGCAAAGTCACAGCGTTGGGTAAAGCCACAGCCTATCGTGCGGGGCAGAAATTCTCAAGGAGCGGAGAAGTGCCTTGAGGCCATTACCGCCGACGATCGCCTCGGCAGGTGGACGAGAATCTTCATTTCTAATCCAGGCTTTTTGAAACGTGTATAGGGTCAGTTGCGTGGTAAGCGTAAACGACTAATTAAATTTCATCTTGTTGCTAAAAGCATACGGTTTGGCGCACTCTGGCAGCGAAGCGGTGGTGTCAAGTGGCAAACAGTCGGTCGTCGTCACGGCGCCCGGTGCACTCGACGGCGCCGGGCACATAGCCGTGCTATGTGGAAAGGTGACATCATACACCATTTTCAGAGACGAGAAAAGAAGACCGACGATACAGCGCGTGGAGGATACTAGTGAACTTTGTCAAAATCCCGAGAAGGCCGGGATTACCTTCGCATTACATCTTGCTTTAGCATTACATGGGCTGCCCAAGCCCATTTCTTCCTCTTTATTTTGACCACGATGTCATTAGCCCGCGTTTGTTCTCTGATGCAGTCTGCCCGCTTCCGGTATCTTAACGTTACAGCTATCATTTTTCTTTCCATAGCGCGCTGCTCAATTAAGCTGAATCTTTTTTGTTAGCCTCCACGTTTCTGCCCTGTAGGTGAGTGCATGTAAGATAAAGCTGTTGTATACTTAACACGACTAACACTAGGACACAGGAGATAATTAAGAAATTACTGAAGACAGGGGAACGGGGAGAAAGTGGTACCGCTTGATTAAGTAGGCCAGTTGTGCGTTTTGAGGTATTACCCAGCTGCATTACACGCCGGTGTCGACCGGGATACTGCAGCAGTCAAGCTAGCGTGTTGTTGCTCAGAGGGTCAAAAAGCAGCCTAAACCACGGCAACATCTGATTTGTGCTCTTAATGCATAAGCATTACTTGCCTCATGCGTGGCGTGTACAGAAAGTGTTCACACTTTGTGTCCACAAAGTAAGTCTGATAAGCTCGGGTAAGTTCGGAGGAACGCTGCAGCCATTAGGTGGAAGCTCGGGTAGTAACTCGGGTAAGCTGCGAGCAACGTGAGTCGCAGAATCCTTACCGATGGCGCTGATAGAAAGCTCGGTGATAGAAAGCAGCCTCCTGTCAGTGCAATGGAGCGTCGCGGAACCGCTGCGCCACTGCGCTGGTAATGGTATGAGGACTCGCGGCCAGCTATGAATATTAAGTAGAGAATGACCGATTATGCAGACAAGAAGAGGCACCGAGTGCCGTTATAACAAGCAAATAAAAGAGCAGAGAAAGAGGAGACGACTAAGCAAAAGGGTGTAGGCCCCCCGAGTGCCGCTCCAGTCGTGAACGGACGCTGCCATGGAGCGATTCTACTGAGAAGGAAGAGCCATCGTCTAGTGTTTCATTCTAAGGTGGACGACAGAGGCTCAACGTCAATGCTCAGGGTAGTTCACAATGCTTTCGCATTGATAGCACGTAAGGAGGCCTAACTTTTTGCCTATTTTCTTAGGGCTGGCCACGCAGCTACCAACTCAGCGCCCGTATCCCGCAGAGCTTGCCAATGTCTATATTACACAAACTGGTACATGTGTTAATGATAGGGCCCGCGAACATGAACTGTCAGTAGAGAGCTGTGCCAACAAGCATCTGCCGATGCACTGCAAATGAATCTGAAAATTCTCAACCAATGTTAACAGATATAAAGAAGATTGGCAGAAGTCGTGACATGCTGGCATGTGAACTGCTCGAAGCTTTTTTTTCATTAAGAAAAGGCTGGTCAGTGCATTAGCGACACGTCAGTGTGCTTGGAAGGCAAAGAAGAAATGTTTATGGCTACCCGCGTGTCATAATTCGTTCAGGATAAATTGTTTTTCACTATATATATATACATATATATATATATATATATATATATATGCCGCGCATTTCATTCGAATAAAGAGTTGCTAGTTAGCGCTGTCTCGTCTACTTTTGTAAACGTGTTGATGTGTTTCCTACAAAATCTCGTTTTCAAATCATGAACCAACTAGTCTCCAAACGAACGCTGGTGAAGTGCCATTTTAAGCAATTTTAAGAACAGAATAATTGCGGAGCCCTTGACCTTCAACTTTTCTTGGCTGAAGTGACTATAAAACCGTCCCAAGGCGGGAAAAATCAGTGAGCAGGGACAGCTCATGCTTGTAATAAAGAGAAGCCGAATCCATTTTTACACCATTCGCTGTAGCTGTTTCTCGAATTACCGCCGGATGTCGGTCAAGAGTGAAACCTATTTGTCTATGAAGAATGTGTAAACAGCGCTAAATTTGTTTGAATCGTAGATCGGGTATTAAATTTCCTTCATTCGGGACAGGATATATGCGCATTCAGAGCAAACCTTGGTAAGAAGTCAAGGCTTCTGGAAGCATTTTTTGCCGGGAACATGAGCTAACTGCCAAACGGGAAGTTTCACAAGGGTAAGATTGCCCAGAAAAATATTTTATATCTAGCTAAAGCCCTATATGCACAAAGAATTTCATTTTTTTCACCGTCTTTAGGAATGCACTTCGTTAAGAAAGCAATATGCCCAGCTGGGAATAAATGATGTCCACTGGCGCGCTCTCAGGTGGGACTTCGTTTACTCCGGAGAATAAAATAATTAATCCTTGCCGAAGCTGGTTTTCGCGGTGTTAAATGGGAATAGTTGTTACTTCCTTCACAGAACTGCAACTGAGAAGCAAGACAGTTTTTGTTTTTTTCTGACGCCTACGAGTTAGTTTGTGGAGGGCTTTTTGGAATTTATTTTGGAACTATTTACTGAGTTTATTCCAAAACAAAGCCCTTTAGTTTATGTCTGAGGAAGTTGCTCTCGTAGTAGCATTTTTATGCACGTTTATGCAATCTAGGAGCCTTTGAGGAAAATCAGAGGTGGTGCTGTGCAAAACATTTATTACATTGCACTCGACACGCCGCGCAGTACGTGAAAAAATTTGCAGGAAATTTCGAACAGTAACCCTGTATAGAGGGAGGAGTAGCATTTTTTATTCTTCAAATGTTCTTGTGCGCCCATTAAGTTGATGCGCGCATCCACTGTGCCATTGGAGTATGCTGATAGCTCAGTGTTGTGATCGGAGGCCCCGACAGCGGGAACAGACGAGCCCGGCAGGCGCCATCGAACTATGTTTGACCAAAGGTGCTGTCGTCCTGAGAAAAGGATTGGGAACGGCTCCTGGCGACGGTGAGCTGTGAGAAAAGGCCTCTCATCCCTTCGTCCGAAGTATGGAATGTGGCATTGCTCCCGAACTGCGCCCTCACGTGGACCGGCAAGAAAGACGCGAACAAAGGCGCCGGACCCGCCTCGCTCGCTTGCACGTGCGGCCAGACAAAGCGGGGGCGGACACGGCTGATTCATCTTACCCTCTAGAATGCCTGGGGCCGTCAGGATGCCTCTTTCCCACGGAGGGGATCACCGCCTGCTAAGCCAACGACCTTATGCACCTGGTAAACCGGTCGGAAACAGCATTCTAGGACCTCAAGGCGCCAGGATTCCTTATCGCCTGTGCACGTGTTTGTGGGGGCAGAGCGGTCACGCGGTTAGGGAAGAGACTATGAAGAGTGTGTCTGCCCATTGAACGCTTGATCAGACACCGGTTTCCCTAGCTAGGTGCCTAGGGAATATCCACTGTATTTAAGCCGCGATTTGGCTGGTTTCACGGCACTTCATCTCTGACTTTTGGTCTCCCTGCTTCGCTTGTAAATATGTAAATAAACCTTCAAGTTTACCAACCCTCCTGAAGGCTTCCCTCCGTCGTCTGCAGAGTTCATCGTCATGCGGTGAAGACCTCGGTCCCGATACCCAAGCATATCAACTTGTTGGCAGCGGTGGGATGGTCTGCGCCTGGTCCTGACTCTGGTATGGTAAGCGCGCGGTCTTTCTCTTGGAGCATTGCCAGGTTTTACAACTTTGGAAATTTTTTAGCCTAGGTAATCGAAGGTTGGTATAAGAGGCAGCCGCGGCTCCTCTGACCACGTGAGTAGAGACTTGCCGTTGCTTGAATAGTCATGGACTGGAAGAAGCTGCGCAAACCAGACCTAGTTCTCGCATGCGGGGAGTTGGGCATTGATTTTGGGTCGATCCGTAGGAAACCTGAATTGATTAGGGCAATTGAGGATTTCGGTGCGGACGAGGAGGAGATGGTAGAATGTTGGGAGCTAATTAAGGAGGAGTTGGAGAAGGAAAGGGAACAAAAGAAAAGCGAGATGATGAAGAAAAAACGAAGCGCGAAGAGCACGAAAGGAAGCGCGAAGAGCAGGAAAGGGAGCACGAAAGGAAGCGCGAAGAGCAGGAAAGGGAGCACGAAATGAAGCGCGAAGAGCAGGAAAGAGAGCATGAAAGAGAGATCGAGAAAAAACGGCTCGATCTACAGATAGCTCAGGCTGCACAGGCAGAACGCACTAGGCTAGAGGTGCCGAACACAGTGGCAAGCCAGGCAGCATCAAAAATAAAAGTAAAGGACCTCTTGCAACCGTAAAAACTTGGAGAGGACAGAGGGCTCTTTCTCGTGAAATTTCAGCGGGCATGTGAAAGTTGCGAGTTCCCGACCGAGTCTTGGCCGCAGAAACTTCTGACCATTCTTTCATGTGAGGCGGCCCAAGTACTCGCTCGTCTGGCAAAAGAAGAGGCGGCAGACTGTACTAAAGTAAAGGCAGCACTCCTAAAAAAGTATCGCCTGTCCGCAGAGGCCTTGCGGCGCCGCTTCAGGGAAGCCAGGAAGCAGCCTAACCAGTTATTTCCGGATTTTGCGTATAACCTTAAGGCAGACCTTAAGGAATGGCTAAAGGGAGAACAGGCTTACAGAACTCACGATAAAGTAATAAAGGTTATCTGTCTGGAGCAGTTTTTTGGCTCTTTGAGGGAAGAAATGCGCGTGTGGGTGCAGGACAGGCCGGGAAATAAAACACTAGAAAGTGCAGCAGAGCTGGCCAAAGAGTTCCATGCCAAGCGCGTAGCAGAGGGTGCGCGTGCCCCCGTAAGCCCCAAAGTAGAAAAAAATTTCCACGGATCCAGACAAGAGGGGCAGCAAGCCGCAACTGGGAGCGGAACGAGGGCCACAAAGCAGAATCAAGCAACCCCACAAAGGGGGCGACCGAAAAAGAGAGGGATAAGGGTTTTGAAGCCAGAAAGAAACCAGCGTGTTTCCGTTGTCACGAGCCCGGTCACTTCGCCCACGCTTGCAGGAAGCAGGAAATCGTTCTCTCCCTGGTGGAGGCGGGCAATGGGAACATGCGCCTGCTAGAGCCATACCTGAAAGACATGCAGGTTAATGAAAAACCGTGCCGGGTTCTGAGGGACTCCGCGGCCACCATGGACGTAATCCACCCCACGTACGTGAACGCTGCTGATTTTACTCGGGAATGTGCAGGGATTAGGCAGGTGGCCGAAGAGAATAGCGCGTGCTTGCCGATCGCACGCGTTAGAATAGAGGGCCCGTTTGGCGTTCTGGAAACGGAGGCAGCGGTATCACCGAATCTGCCGGAAAAATTTCCGTACCTCTATTCAAATCGGTCGGAGCAGATGCTCCAAGAAGGGGGTCGTAGTTTCGGCGATCGAATCGTCCAGGCGCTCACTCGTGCGAAGGCTCGCGGGATTGCAGCTGAAGTAAATCGTAGGAAGAACGAAGGCTCTCCCACCACGGGTCGGGCAGGGTCAAACCCAGGAGGCGATGCTTCTGAGACGAGCGGAGAGGCTCGCGGCAGGAACAGATGCGACGCCGAGTACAAGGACTCAAAGCAAAGGGGGTCCTGTGCGATCAGCTCGGGGTGCCGCAGAAATACCGCGCAGGCATCCTCAAATTGTGCCATGGTGGAGGTTGGTCTTGCCACCTTGGAGTGAAGAAAACTAACGCTAGGCTTCTACAGGAGTTTTATTGGCCTGGCTGCGTCAGGGATGTCAAACAGTTTGTAAAGTCCTGCGACACCTTTCAGCGTGTCGGAAAGCCAGGGGATTTAAAGAAGGCTCCGATAAAGCTAGTGCCCGTAATTAGCGAACCCTTCCGTCGTTTGGTGGGGGACGTAGTCGGTCCTCTACCAGTGACTCAGTCGGGCTACCGCTACCGAAAAGGGAGGGAAAACGGGAATGGCGACGGTCTTAGTCGTAGCTTTCCTGCATAATCTGGCGTAAAATGCCCTAATGCTCGAGAAAAGTTACCGTATCATTTTTGGTTTTTGTTTTGTTTTTTTTCTTGCTTCTCCGTACCTACCTCATTGCCGAAAAAAAAAGTTTCTTACCAAATTTCAGACGCATGTCTTTTGCGAAAAAAGGAAAAACAAAGAGGAACTAGTTTTGGTTCAGCAGACTTCCGGGCGTGAGCTGTTGGCGAGGGTTAAGTCATCCTAAATTTGCAGCCATATTGCTCTGTATTAAAGACCTGGCAATGTTCTGAGGCTGGCCGCGAGCTGCCTAGCTGGAGGTAGGAGCTGAGCTCAGATCTGATCGCTAATGCTCCGTTGAGGACCCTTGCCAGCTGTGCAGGTCAAGTGGACTGACTACTACGAGGCCGACTGGGACTCTGACGCCCATTCGTGGTGCACCGACCAGCTGCAACCACTTCGTGGCGTCTTCTTGGCGGCAGACCGATTGTTGTGATCGGAGGCCCCGACAGCGGGAACAGACGAGCCCGGCAGGCGCCATCGAACTATGTTTGACCAAAGGTGCTGGCGTCCTGAGAAAAGGATTAGGAACGGCTCCTGACGACGGTGAGCTGTGACGAAAGGCCTCTCATCCCTTCGTCCGAAGTATGGAATGCGGCATTGCTCCCGAACTGTACCCTCACGTGGACCGGCAAGAAAGACGCGAACAAAGGCGCCGGACCCGCCTCGCTCGCTTGCACGTGCGGCCAGAAAAAGCGGAACGGACACGGCTGATTCATCTTACCCTCTGGAATGCCCGGGGCCGTCAGGACGCCTCTTTCCCACGGAGGGCATCACCGCCTGCTAAGCCAACGGCCTTACGCACATGATCAACCCGTCGGAAACCACATTCCTGGACGCCTCTTTCCCACGGAGGGGGTCACCGCCTGCTAAGCCAACGACCTTATGCACCTGCTCAACCGGTCGGAAACAATTCCAGGACCTCAAGGCGCCAGGATTTCTTATCGCCTGTGCACGTGTTTGTGGGGGCGGAGCGGTCACGGGGTTAGGGAAGAGACTATGACGAGTGTGTCTGCCCATTGGACGCTTGATCAGCCACCAGTTTCCCTAGCTAGGTGCCTAGGGAATATCCACTGTATTTAAGCCGCGATTTAGCTGGTTTCACGGCACTTTTTTATTTTATTTTTTTATTCAAAATACCCCCAAAGGCCCTCATTTGAGGGTATTACGTACAAAGCATTGTTATAAGGTTAAAGATATTGCACTAAAATAAAATAGAAATCACAAAATATTAATCATAAATAGGCATTCACAGAAAGGGTCGCAACAATGCACATAACAGCAAAATTTGAGCATAAATAACAGCACCGCTAGAAAAAGAAAAAGACAACACTGGAAAAGGTGCGCCGAAATACAAAAAAAATATATAAAATAAAAAGAAGACAAGGCGGAAGAAAAGAACGCTCAAAAAATACCTTTTTAGTTGTTGAAACATGAGTGCATAAGATGTTGGAATTTATTTAGATCAGATTCAGTGGCAATTTCTGATGGCAAAGCGTTCCATTCGGTTATTGTACGTGGTAAAAACGAATAGGCTAAATGGAATGACTGGCAGTTAATGCGTTTAACTTTGTAAGGATGATCGCCACGTGGAAAGATAACTGGCGGTGGCTGAAAGAATTCATCATGAAGGAAAGGATGGTGATAAAGCTTGTGGAAAAGTGAGAGACGGGAAATTTTTCGGCGCAGTGCTAAGTTATCTAACTCGGCTTTAGTCTTCAATGAGGTGACGCTGGTGTAACATGAATAATCAGAAAAGATGAATCGCGCAGCACGGTTTTGCAGGGCTTCGATGTTACTGATGATATAATTCTGATGAGGATCCCAAATGGCAGACGCGTATTCGAGTTTCGGACGGATTAATGTGGTGTACGCTAGTTTTTTTACATGTGTCGCGGCCTCTTTTAAATTATGTTTGAGAAGTCCGAAAGTACGGTTAGCGGAGGCAAGAGTGAGATTAATATGATGATTCCATGATAAGTCGGATTGTAGGTTAATGCCAAGATACTTGTAACTTGTGGTGAATTCTACACTATTGTTATCAAGAAAGTAGGCGGTAGGAATACGTGGCTTGTTAGTGAAAGACATGAGCTTAGTTTTGGAAAGATTTAAAGGCATTAACCAATTAGAACACCATGTGCTTATCGCTTCAAGATCAGACTGCAGTGGCTGGCTGTCAGTGTTACAGGTTATACGTCGATAAAGCACACAATCGTCAGCAAATAGTCTGATTCTGGACGTCACGCAATTGGGTAAGTCATTAATATAGATAAGGAAAAGTAAAGGTCCCAGTACACTGCCTTGTGGAACTCCAGACGTAACATTAGCGTAACATGAGTTAGAGTTGTTAACTGATGTGAACTGAATTCTAGATGAGAGAAAATCTGCTATCCATGCAATAATATTAGGGTGAATGTTCAGTTGGGAAAGTTTAAGCAACAACCTTTGGTGTGGAACGCGATCAAATGCTTTAGAAAAATCTAAAAATATTGCGTCAACTTGGAAACCAGCGTCAATCAGTGCATGAATATCGTTAATAAAACCGGCAAGTTGGGTGTCGCATGAGTAGCCCTTGCGAAAACCGTGCTGATGATCGAAGATAATGTTATGATCTTCAAGGTAGTTGATGACCTGAGTATGTATAATATGCTCGAGTAATTTACAAACTGTACTTGTTAAGGAGATGGGACGATAGTTAAGCGGAGAAGCACGATCACCTGATTTGAAAATGGGTATTATCTTAGCTATGCGCCAGTCGTTAGGAATGGTGCCAGTTGACAGCGACTGGGAAAATAATGCGGTTAACATGGAACAAATGCTATGTGATGTATTCCTTAAAATTTTATTATTGAAGCCCATATGATCAGCGCTAGAAGATGTTTTGAGATTGTGTAGTAGAGATAAAACACCAGGCTCACTGATGACTATCTCGTCCATAGTTAGTTCCACTAATGCGCTTAATGTAGGCAAGGATGTAATGTCTTCATCTGTGAACACAGTTACAAACGCATCGTTAAGAAGTTGAGCGCACTCTGAATCAGGGATGGGAACACCAACAGAATCTGTAAGAGTGATGTCAGGTCGAATTACTGGGTTTACCACACGCCAAAAACGGCGAATATTATTTTTCAGCATGGAAGACAAGTCATGAGAAAAAAAGTTGCGCCGAGTAGATTTTAATAGTGCCTTATAATCCTTTTCACATGCTCTGTATTTGTCATGTGAACTCACAAGACCATTCAGTTTTGCCTGTCTGTATAGTTTTTTCTTTTTGTTGTTCAGCCGCCGAAGACGGTTCGTAAACCAAGGAGAACTGCTATCACAGGTAATGGTTAACATGGGAATGAACTGGTCGATGAGATCATTGAGGGCAGTTTTAAAAAGGATCCAGTTCTGCTCTATAGAGCGAGAGCAGAAATCATGCAAAAATTTATCAGAAAACAATAATAATTCTGCATTAATTGCATCAAAATTTGCTTTGCCGTAACATCTTATGTTCTTTTTAGTAGTTATCTTTTTACTAGTGCGAAATTTAATGTACCCAGTGATAACATCGTGGTCAGAGATGCGTTCCTCATGAGTTATGCCTGAAAATATATCAGGTTTGTTTGTGAGGACTAAGTCAAGTACATTGGAAGAGGCTTTAGTTGATCGTGTTGGTTGGTTAATGAGTTGTGTTAGTGAAAAATCAAGGCAAGTGCTGAGAAAAGAATGTGCTTCTGCATCTGTGTCCACTACGGAAAGTGTTGACCAATTAATTCTTGGAAAATTGAAATCTCCAAATATAATAACAGCGGAATTGGGAAAACGCGCATACATTTCACTGAGCACCCGATGATATTCATCTGAAAACGCACCAGACATGTCGGGAGGACGGTAGAAAACGCCGATGATGACACGAAATGCACCATCATTCAAAGAAACCCAAACACATTCAAGGAAAGAATCGATAACGATAGGTGTGGCAATGAAATCCTCCTTTATCGCGATGAGAACACCGCCCCCCCTTCGCAATTGTCTATCGCAGCGAAAAAATTTGAAATTTGACTTTTGGGTCTGCCTCCTTCTCTTGTAAATATGTAGCACTTCATCTCTGACTTTTGGTCTCCCTGCTTCTCTTGTAAATATGTAAATAAACCATCAAGTTTACCAACCCTCCTGAAGGCTTCCCTCCGTCGTCTGCAGAGTTCATCGTCATGCGGTGAAGACCTCGGTCCCGATACCAGAGCATATCATCAGGAAGAAAAAATCTGTGGGGAATTGTTTTGTGCTGGAGCTCCGTGTGCGGCGACAATTCCGTGCGCGGCACTAGAGCACAGCCAAACAGCCAGCGCTGTGAAAATTGCGATTGTAAAATCTTTTCATGCAAACCATTGTTAGAGACTCAGAACATCAGTGGCAAACCTCGAGAGCCGGCAAGCAGCTTCAGCGCTCCTTTAGCGGTAATCCTTTAGCCGCGGCCGCAACTTCACTTCATGATTAGAACTGACGACGTGAAACTATTTATTCAGACGGTACTGAAGAACTGAAACAACAAAAAATTGTCCTTCGCAATGCGCCCGTGTGGCGTAGTGGTTAGCGCGTCCTGTAGGTAGTCATAAGGTGCTTGGTTCGAATCCTGCTACACAGGACTTTTTTCATGGCAGTTTTTTTTCTTCATGCCACCTATGTATTGTTTTTTTTTTATGCCAGGCTAATTTTTTTTGGCCCCGGAAACAAATGCCGCGTCCCAGTATGAATCCTGGCTGGTATGCCACGTCCCAGTGCACAGTGCCATACTGGTCCCATAAGGAAGTACGGCGCTGGGACGCTGGCCCACAATGCCACTGGGTTTTCCAATAGGGTAACGCCTAGCAAGCAAAATAAATAAACACTGTTGCGAGAAAACCAAATAGGAAGCACGAAATCAGGAGAGGCTTGCACCTTTCCTCATTATATTAAAGACAAAGCGAAACTTATATCCTCTACTGCACCATAAGCCTGGCTCTATTTTTGGAGCTGCCTTACGAGAACTGTAGCAGCGTCAAGTTTTTCATATCGTCAAAAGTTAGTTCGCGGCTTTTAATAAATATCCTTTATATAGACAAAATTTTGCTCTTTTACTGAGAATAGACTTAGGTAATGTAAAACGCACTGGTTAATTCTGTGCAATTTCTGGCGTTGAGTTAATTTTGCGGTTTGAGGATTCCTTATTGAGGAGCATATTCTAACTGTGCGCGAAAAGGTTGTGTACATATTCATTTTTATTAATGACGGTGTACGATAAAAATCTTAATTACTTTCGATTATCATGCTTTCGCATAACATGCCCTTTCCATGCCCATTACTTCGTTATCTTGGCTACAATATAATTAACTCGTACCTGTTTCCTTACCCATTGTGCTCTCTTCCTGTATCTTAATTTTACACTCAACATTTTTCTTCCCATCGGCCACTCCCCCGTCATCAACTTAATTTCAACCCTTTTCTTTAGCCTCCAAGTTTCCGCCCCCTTGCTTAGTGCTTGCACAATACAACTGCTATATACTTTTCTGTTGAGGTGTAGTGGTAACCTTCTATTGTTGACTTCAGAAAATCCCACCTGCACATCACCCGATTCTTACTCACGTAGTTCTTTCACTGTCATTAGCTGAGTAGATATATTGTCAGACAACATACACTGCCTGTCTGCCTATGGTAAACTAGTGTGCCCTTCTGAGACTATTGTAGAACTACTTTAGGTCTATTCGTATCATTTTTTGACCCATCGTTCTTCTTTGCCTGACTGGGTTATCGAATACGTTTTACCATTCGTCCGCTCAGTTTCTTAGAAAGGCAATGTAATCAAGTAATTGAAGACTACTGAGGTATTCGCCACTAATTTTTACCCTGAACTCTTCCCAATATATTTCTCTCAAGGCCTCTTGTAAAAAATGTGCCAGCGTTTTAGCGTGGTTAAAGCAAGTAGACCTGCGAAAGTATGTGTGTAACCTGGTTGGCTAATGGTTTCGCTTTTCTGTGTTGTCGGCGCGCATGGCTACGATATTAGTTCAATAGTAGCATTAGTTGATGAAGACGACAACGCGTAATACACAGCGCGAGTGTGTGTTACAGATTAGCACGAGGCAGGATCGGCTGTGGCGATTGGATAGTGCACTCGTGCAAAGGTCAGCGAAGCTTATGTGAGCCCAGTCGCGGCAAGGTTTAACCAAGCCTTTCGCGCTCTATGTTCTACCTGGTTTTCTCCCACGTTCATTGTGTTCGTATTCATTCATCGTTTAGGTTTGCGCTAAGAGGAGCCAGCGCAGACGTCGAACTGCTCTGCTGGCAGAGACAAAGCTGATGCCGGCGCTCTTCAGGCCCTGAAAGCATCCAAACAGGCAATGCGCGTTGCCCGGTTCGGTGATCAGAAGGGTGTAATGGCGCCATCCAGTTCAGCAACCGGAGCAGAGAGCCAATACCCGACAGCAAATTCTGAGCTACGGTGTGCGTAAAAGGCCTCTAGTCAGGAAGTATATAAATAAGATACTAATAAACATCCAGGCTCCACATCGAAAGTATCTAGCAGTCCCCGAGCCGATCAATATAAACTGATGTTGCCCTTCACCTGAACCAAACAAATTGAGTAACGAACTGCCTCCACTTCAGGAGTTTGCCGATTGTTAAATCAATATTTTCTTTCTTAGCTGATCAAGTTATTATACGAGGTCATTTTGTGAAACCTGTTTGAGACAGCACGACCAGACGGATTTTTGATTCAACGGACAAGCTGGAGTTATAAAACCTGTAAATCGAAAAAAAGTGCAATAAATACCAATGATTACTAAATTATGCCGACACAAGAGGGAATAGAATGTACAATACCAATTCTCACATCAACTTCTAAACTTGGTGCAGTGGTTTGTGCCTTGGTGGTTCGTGAGTCTACTTGGACAAATATTAAAAATGTGTGCTAGGCTTTACTGAAAGTTGGAGATATAAATGCATCGGCCAACTATCTAGCATTGGCTTTTCAAGCCTTCTTTTAAAACTGGAGAGAAGTATTTCTCACGGCAGAATAATTAACTTATTTAATAAGGCATCGCTAGTTTGCGAGGCGCAGCGTGTTGTTGCATTTTCGAAAGTTAATGTAATCAACACTTCTAATAAAAGATGCGCTGCGTATCGTTTCAACATACCAAAAGAAATCATTGGTTTTGAAGGTCGCCGTAGATTTAAAATGCCCCAGATTAAATTTCACGACGGGGTGTTCTTGAATGCGGGCGGAGATCTGACAGCGCACAGGCGTTTTTGCATTTCGACTCCATCAAAATACGACCGCGGCGACTGCGACCGTACGATGAGCAGATAAAGGATGTCTATCAAAATAATGACGAAAAGCTTATAACATTTATCTCAATTGTTCATTTCTAGAGGGTTATACCGTTCTGTGTTAATTTTTTCTGTAACTATGCGTAGTGCTTAAGGTTATTTAATTTTACACGACAAGGTTACTGCAGACGCAGTTACAACTAAATGTCTTCTACTTTGCCACTAATAAAGCATATCCTCCACTAGCGTGTGTTGAATCATGTTGTTTAATTATTGAAGAATGACACTTTAAACTATAATTGAAGGTTAAAATTTATTACATGCGATTATCACTACTACGATCTTTTTCCTGGTTCCCACCAGGCAGCAAATTAATGAGATGGATTGAAATTTTGCGTCGAATCGTGCATTTATGAAACTCAAATCAGCTTGGAATTCTTTTTCATCGACCAAGGGGACGTTTTACCCTGCATTATATCATTATTCAACGTAAAACACGCAATCAAAAAGCGCAGACTGCAGATTCAGTTAGTTGAGCAGCACACAATAGCTTCTATTACTCGAACACTTGAGGTTTGGCATATTTTTAACTACTTCTGTGCCCTAGATTGAGGTGGAGGCCATTTCTCTATAAGAACATGAGCAGGCTACCGCTTGAAAGGCTACCGCTGTTTTGGCAGTCGGTCATCCGCGTTAACAGGCCTTCCTCCAAATCGGCTCGAAGTACGACAGCGTTGAGCTAATTCTCCGTTCAAGCACACATCCACACCTGGCGGTGGCCGTGCACATGAGGGGCTGCGTTGAAGATTTCGGGCATGTACCAAGGCCTGGTCTTCTGCACTTCCCATTGTCACGTTGCCGATGAGCACAGCTACGAAAGTAGTTACCTTACTCAAGAATTGCAGCATAAAGACTCCAAAGAGAAGGGACGACTCTAGACAGTACTGTTTCTTTCCTACTACTCCTTTTTCTTCGTTTAAGTTCATTAACATAACATGTAATTGCATCATACAACCTAAAATAATATCTGAGACAAGAGCATCAGAGCAACACTGATATGGGATCCTCGACTGATTTACAGATTGCGAAATTACGCCAAAACGCTTAACCCCGAAACCAAAATCATGCAAGTTTTCCAGCGCAAATTAAGAATCAGCAATTTTTTAGATTGTTCGCATCTATTAATAATTCTTGTAGTTTTGTATGTGTGATCATAACGAAGTGGCACCTCACTATAGCATTTTTTTGAAGAATTAAAGCACTATTTTAGTCTTTTATTTCGTTGATTACTTGTGTCGTATTTCGTACTTATTCCAGCCCTAGAATTTTCTTTGTAACAACCAAATTCGGTAGTAACGAATTTAGCATTTTCAGTGTCGTTCACTTACACATTGCCGATCACATAAATGAACAACTTGCGCAATTACAGCACGTGATCATTCTAAATGCACGTAACGAGACGACCAGGTTATCAGCCCTTTATTCGGGTTTTGTTCATTGACGCCTGTTTCGAGGTGTCAGTAAGCCGATTGTTGTAAAGTGCCTCTATAATCATGTTTAGTTCGTGTAAGGAGTGTCATTGGAATGGATGTCTTGTTCTATTATTCTTGTGCATCATTCGACTTGGAGCTATGTAGACAAAACCTCACTCAGCTCCAGTTTCTCAGGAGTAGTTTTGTTTTCGTATAAACTTCACTGAGCGCTGTCTATTTTCGCATACCTTACTTTGACTGTAATGCAAGACTTTCATACACTGTTTCGTGTCTCTTATCTTGGATCTGCCGAATGCTACCTTCCAATGATAACCTTGGCCACTTCAAGCTTTTTCAATGCAAGGGCGACCGGGCTGGTGTATATACGCTGCAAAGTTCAATGCTACAGATCTTGTTCGGTGCCGTGCGAACTGAATAGGGCATTCTGCCGTGCAGTACAAAATAATAAAAGCCGTATATGCAGAGCTAGAAAAAAGATAAGCTACTGCCATTGAGACCAATATTTACAAATATATTTTCAATTTACAGCCGCTTCCTTTTATAAATTATCATATGTTATTTTAATCATGTTTTTGAGAGTGGCCTCTTAATTAGACACCATTTAAATATTCATTATTACCGATATTCTGAGTTAGAATCGATTCGCTAATTTTGTTAATTCCCGTGAACTGATTACGGCGCTGCTATATTTTGTTTACTGAGTTAATATATCATCATTGTTGACGAACGTGTCGAAATAGTGCTTACGTGTTTTCATCACAGAAGCATACCTGGGCGTTTTTGAGTTTGAAAGCTTTTTAAAAGTCACCTTGGGGAATAAGTATGGCCCATAGTTCATGTGAGAGAGCAGGTAGGCTGGCCGAAATTTTAAGGCTAATTCAAATGGGTTTTTTAGAAAGGTATTATGCGAAGAGAAAATTCACTGACTTACTGATATCCTACTTCTTATCGTGACAATACGAGCCCTGCACAGGGGCTATACGTTCGGGTGAAATAACAAACCGGGAGCAGAAACCTAAATGCTGCGCCTAACGCACTGCAAACTTGTGCAGTTTCATATCGAGTTATCCGCACTGCACTACACAGCGTAACCAAGAGCCCAGGTGCATGCGAGGATTTTTCTTTTCACATATCTGGGAAGAAAGAGTGAGCCGCAAGCTGGTAGCGAACGAAGTGAGTAATTTCCAACGCCTTAGCACCCCAGTGCGGGTGTATGCCATTCCAACAAAGTAGAACGAAAACAACAAGAAGACCTCTACAATTCCAGTTCAGTATTAATAAGTGCCGCTGAACTCCATCGCAGGGTTCGTGCTACAGCGCGTAGACGTGAGAAATGGGTACTTGGTAATACTAAGGTCGAGAACCCGACGCTTAATTTTCCTCTGAAAAGGAGAGTGGAATGAACAACAACGGCCCAGGGGCAATGAAAAGTATAAAGCCTCGCTCCTTCTCCCCTTCACTGCAACGCCTTTAAATAATGACACTGGCGTTTTCAAGGAGTGTTGTGAAAAGGCGGAAACTCATTGCAGGGCCTCAGCCATGGACTAGCGCTCTGCGGGTATAATATAACGCCTCTTATCACAGATATGGCGTGATTCTCATGCTCCCTGCAGTGGCGACTGGTACACACCGGCTAGAGGTGGGCGGGGAGTCGCGTTGGCCAATAGGAAAGAAGGAGAGAGGAATATAACAGAATGGGTGGACCGCATTCGTTTTTATATGTCGCATCAAAATGACGAATAATGGTCGTTGCAAGCAGGCTGCCCATCGAATCCGGACCAGTAGTGTTCTGCTTGGTTTTATAGCGCACAAGCAACTCACGCAATAATGTGTCAAACGCAAGGTTTGTATGTATGCGGTATGTCAAGTTAGAAGTTGTAGTAGTAGTTGTAAACGTTGCAGTTACAGTAATTAATTTAGGGGTTCTATAAGTAGTCATTTTTAATGAAGGACGTAGCTGAAAAAATGCGCGAAAGGAAGCAGGGAGCTATCGCCTCTCCTTGTAATTCTTTTTCTTTGTCCGTGTTTTCCCTTTTCCCGCTATTTTTTTCGGCTATGCATTTCAACTAACTTGCCCGACATTCCGCTAATCTAAATGTAATTGAAAGAACATATGTAGTAGTAGGAGCATTATTAGTATTTCAGTGCTGCCGCGGTGGCTGAGTGGTTGGGGTGCTCGGCTGCTCACTCGAAAGACGCGGGTTGAATCCTGGCAGGGGTGACCGCATTACGGTGGAGGTGAAATGCTAGAGGCCCGTGTACTATACGATGTCACTGCACGATAAAGAGCCTCTGTTGGTAGGAATTATTCAGAGCCCTCCACTACGGCGTCGCTCATTGCGTGAGTCGCTTTGGGATGTTGAACCCCATAAAATCAAACCAATAGTGCAAGTAGTAGTAAATTCAGTACTAATAGTAGTGGCAGTAGCAGTTGCAGTAGTGCTATTATTGGGAATGAAAGATCTCGCCGTTCAAGTGTTAAAAAAATTTCTGGCGCTTTAGCATTGCTAAGCACGCAATATTGTGAGAAAGCAGTTTTTCGCAGGTGGACACCACTGCCACGTATCTGAAAGTGCGATTCAGTTTCCACGGACCCGTAGCCAGTTACACTTGTCTTCACCTTCTCATAGTCAGTGTCAATTCACCTAATGTGTGCCGGAGGAATGCGCTCCAGTGCCACATTTTTGCAGAAATGTTGTAAACGCCAACACTTATTTATCTAGTGCCATGTTTCTGCCACGACGTTGTTCACGTCAACGCATGCAGCGCACAAAGCTCTGTCACTTCCGCCACATAGCTGAAAGCGTGAATATTGGTTTGTGCAGCCCGTCTCACGTTCTAAATGTTTAGACCCATTTTAGACGGATGGAACTCGTTTGATTAAAAAGAAGGTGCGTTAATTTTTTCCCCCTTTGCAATTGCGAACAAGGGCGGAACACAGCGTCGATGTCTTTAAACAACGTGCACGCCACTTGTATTTTTTCCATGTCCTTGTACTTCTGAATTCATTCACCACTGTGCTTTATTGCTTTCTTTTTAATACATGACACTTGCGTACAGTTTTTTAGGGTATACTTTTTCGGTATACTTTTGGGGCAAACTGGGGCAGAAAAGAACGAGAAATTGTGTTTTTCTCGGCCCACCTTTTGAAGTCTTCTTACGTCCCCTCTCGCAGAATGGAACGAAAATCACACTCCCATTCCAGCTACGCTCTATGCATTTGCGTGCCTCTATATACACGTACGGACGTGTGATGTGCGTCCTTGATACGCTTCGTGCTGCGAGCCAAATATTGCAGGATTGGAGGAGGTGAGAGCGCGCTACGCTGCTGGCGGGGCCGTTGGCAATGCCGTCGCCTTACACCATGCAGGGGTGTTTTTATCACGTGACTTGGCTTGTGTACGCGTGACCGAGCACACGTGGTTGTCCCCGTGTGTGCGCCAGCCAGCGGAGCGGAGCGCACATTCGCGCTGGCATTGACGTGGGAGTGTGCCACGTAGACCACACATGATATACGGCAATAGCAGCGGGGGCTGCGTACGTCGATTCCGTTTCAGTCTGGCGCACCAGCGAGTGTAACCGTCAATAACAGCCGGCTATACTAGAGCAAATGCGCGTTCGCTCAGCCGTATGAGTTTCCATGCGTGTGTGTCTGTTTCAAATGAGTTTTTCTGGCCATGTCCATGTGTCTCAGGGCATGACTGCGTGCGAATTTAGGTGTTTTTTTTAGTGCGCTAGATTTTGCGTCCAATATGTGGCACTTCGTTTCTCTCTCTCTCTCTATGTTTATGAGCGCACCTTCGCCCTTAACCTGTCCTTCGAACAGAAGCATCTAAATTCACTGAAGAAAAGTCTGGTGCTCAACGAATTGTTTTCGTCAATAATCTGGCCGTTTATGCGAGTAGTAATCCGAACATAGCCCTCTCGCGTAGCACACGCGAACGTTCTCTTGTGTAGGGAGCGCGTTTGCGTTTTCAGGACAACCACATCAAACACTATAAAAGGCGGGTCGTTACGGAATATATGAATGTTTAATAGGCTAACAGAATAATTCATTCAGCCTCACTGGCAATAAAAAGCGAGGGATAATTGCAGCTGGGGGACCCTGGCGCGCTTCACGCCAAGTTCAATATGTAATTGATCGAGAATGAGCGGCGCAACCGGGAGTCTTCCTTGTTCTATATCATGTAGAACGATAAGCTTTAAAGCAAGACATACAGGGCGTGTATTCTTTATCTATAGAGACTTTTTTTACAAAACCGTTAGATACAACAGTGTGGTGTGTGCATGAGGATTGTGGTTCTCGGCAGACATTAGGTGCATGGTAGTAGCTGGTAAAGGAACTATTAACAACTGCTAACTAATTCGTATTATTATTTCTGGTTGTCAGACACAATACTGTATGCCCGGACGAGAGGCATTGATCACCTAAACTGAACCCAGTTTGTCAAATTTCTGAATCAATATGGGGGCTCTTAGTATCGAATGCGGAATTACGTCCACAAAACGAGCCGCAACCGCAATCTATGCTCAAGATGCGCCGGTAATAGTAAAGCTGCATTTGTTGCCCACCCGCCGCGGTAACTCAGTGGTTAGGGCGCTCGTCTACTGAAGCGGAGCACCCGGGTTTGAACCCTATCGCGGCGGCCGCGTTTCGATGGAGGCGAAACGCAAAGGCGCCCGTGTGCTGTGCGATGTCAGTGTTCACTAAAGATCCCCAGGTGGTCGAAATGATTCCAGAGCCCTCCTATACAGCACCTCTTTCTGCCTTTCTACTCTCAGTCCGTCCTTTATCCCTTCTCTTACGGCGCGGTTCGGGTGTCCGCAGAGATGTGAGACGGATTCTGCGCAATTTACTTGCCCCAACAATCAATTTAGAACTTAAATTTGCTGCCTGGGGAGCGCGTTTAATAACAAAAAAAATCAAGTAGCGTTCCTTGCGTGTCGGGCCCCCTAGTGCTTTTCTTTCCTGTTCCGCCCGAGACAAATCGTCCACCCAACAAGAGAGGCGACGCTCTCAGCGTAGACGCGCAACGTGAAATAAACGCTGCTGTGTATCGGTGACAAATTATGAGAGTAAAAAACTGTTTAGGAGTGAGAGCGCAGCGCGAGATAATGCATCAGCACGGCCTGCTATACATAAGATGTCAAGCGAGACTGGCAGCCGTAACCACCTTCTCAGATCACCAGGAACTCCTAGGCATGCGTCCACACGAAACACAAACGGTCATTTAGACGCTGACCGGGCTTCGATTCGATACCACAAGGAGCCATCTAGACATTTGTGGTCACTTCCGCTTTTTTGACGTCACTCCTTGTAGTCCGTTTCGGTTTAGTGAGGTCACTGGCGGTCGTCACTTCAGGTTGGGCCATGTCACGTCTAGTTTGGTGACATCGCATGGCGTGACAGGTCAGGCCCCCGTATCACGGAGTCATGCTTTGTCATACAACTCATCATACTCACTGACCAAGTGCGATAATCTGACCTAACACTTAGTATTGACTCAGGTGCGACACCAGCCGCTGCCAAACGATCCGACAAGCTCTTTATGCTTCGCATAATATCCTCTGTCAAGAGCAAGAGGCAGGAGATCCTAACGTGGTACGCTACGAGACGGGTGCGTGTCAATCAAAATTTAGAATGTGGGGGGAGGGAGTGGAGTGGGGAGGGCTTTTTCACGACTGACAATCCCCCAGCTTGAAGTGGGGCAGCACCATCTGGAGCTCATGTCCAGTGCCTATCTTGCTATAAGGTCTTTTTTCTGCAGAATATCACCTGCGACATCTGGAGCCACAATGCAGACTTAAGAACTTCAAAAACTGGTTTTGGCTGTGATATTCGGAGTGCTTCAATTTGGCAATATACTATTGTACCCTGAACCCAAGAACTAGAACGTTAATTATTAATATTTATGTAGTACTACTCTAACTACCCGCTGCCGCGGATACAACGTCCGCGATGTCGTACAATGTAATTGCACCGACCGCAGTGCCGTATCTTTCATGGCTTTTTAAAGAAAATCTATTAGCGCTTAGATAAAAATGGTGTATATGCAGTTCACTTTCGGAGCCATAGCGCCTGAAAATCCGAAGCAAAAGAACATGCGGAGATTGTTGCTGAATGCTCCTTGGTTCCCATCGGAGTAGAATTCTATGCACGCGAAGCAAAAGAGCGAGGTTCGTGTGATAGTGCAAAATTTTTTTAAGGTAAAGCCGAGAACGAGGTACTTTTTTGAAATGTTTATTTTACCTCCCAGCCAACCCCTCTAAATTATGCTGAGGCTCGGACCGTTCTATTAATTTGAAGCAGCAATCGATAAACGTCTGTTGCAGGGCTCTAGATATCGCGTTGGAAAATGGAAAGCGCCAAATTAACCTTTCAACTTTCCGGAAAAGCACTACTTATTGTGGGAAGGTGGCATCACCGCTACTAATCGCGCCACCAGATACGGAAGCAGTGCCGGCATGTTTTATTGCCTTTATATTCAAACTTACACGCAAGTGCTATTATATCTAAGCTGTTGCTGCGTACTGCCTTTAAACGAATTTTGTTTAATGGTCACTTTCGCACACTGAAGACGCGTCGCGCAACGCCTTTCATAGATAACGCACGTGCCTCGCACCCCACGTTCCCTGCAACAATCGTTGTCGTTGGGTTGTACGGGATCGTAAGACACCGCTAAACGCTTCCAAACGCCGCCTACCGAACACTGCATCTATAGTCGGATACAACTTAAATTTGCAGTGAAGCTCCGCCCACATTCAGGGCCGGCGCACAGAATTCCTCCACGACAAAAATGTACGCCGTTGTTAAAACTTCTCTTGTCACCTAAACAAGAAGCTAACCATGAGAAAAAAGTTATAAGCTGTAGAATATTGATACCTGGCTTGTTTAATCAAGTCAAATATAAAAAAGCTGATTTCGTTCACTTTTGTGACTGGCTAGCGGAGTAATACAGTACGCCGCGGACCGTGGCCCAGTGTTAACAACTGCAGTTTTTTTTAAGTTGTATCCTACTATAGTGCACGTAGCCGGGAGGCGACAACCCCCAGGCATGAGGCAGGTTGGACACACAGAGCACGTGCTATAGATGCCAACCGCAATTGCGTAGCCCGAAAACATCCGCAAGTGTGTATTCGCACATTTCATTGGCGAAAATTCATAATTACATAGTGTAGCGTGATGCGAGAAACTCGGAGACAGCAATAACAGGAGTCCACGCTACTGATGATTTTCACTTTATTTCTTCATCCATAATGCATGTCTCGGCGCAAAACCGTTTTCGTCGTGCTGAAGCCAAGGAGGGTGCACATCTTCGTATGAATTTGAAGCAGTTATAATGAAAGGTACTACAGCAGTCTTGTATACCCTCAGCGGTGGTTCAGTGTTTAGGGCGCTCGACTACTGATCCGGAGTTCCCGGGTTCGAACCCGACCGCGGCGACTACGTTTTTATGGAGAAAAAACGCTAAGGCGCCCGTGTGCTGTGGCAATGTCAGTGCACGTTAAAGATCCCTAGGTGGTCGAAATTATTCCGCAGCCCTCCACTACGGCACCTAATTCTTCCTTTCTTCTTTCACTCTCTCCTTTATTCCTTCTCTTACGGTGCGTTTCAGGTGTCCAACAATATATGAGACAGATACTGCGCTATTACCTTCCCCCGAAACGAATAATTATTATTAGCGTTGTATTCGGAAGACAAATGGATCGTTTCCTTAACGAGATCTGAAGCCACTTACGCCAGCTTTCACTGAACTTGTAGATGTAAGGCACACGCCTGAAATTTTTAACTTCCTTTTACTGCACGGAGTTTTATACCCGTACAGGCATAGTTATTTTCTCCCTGAAATGTCCTGAACACAGCTGTTACTTTAAAAAATTCAGAAATGGTGTTCGCAGCACAAACTTGCATTGTTCATGTTATTGATAAGCCAATATACTCGCTCAAGTTTGAATGTTAGCTTACAAAACTGGAAAATGTTTCAGCTCAACATAACTGGTTTTTGTAGGGTTTAGTATGTCTATACCGTTCGTAAGAGCAGACAACGGAAGGGAAATAATAGGCTGGTTATGACATACGTACAAAAAAGCCAACTATCACAGTCACCATACTGGTCGTAAGGTCATTTTGTCTGCAACTTACCGGCATTTACGGTAAACAGTCATTCGATTTTACGGGCATTTACGGTAAACAGTCATTCGATTAAAATTCTTGCGTAATATGAGAAGCGAGTTTTTGGGAAGGCATCGGCGACGAAACCATTTTGTCTGCTCGCAAACCAGAATTTATCACTCACAGATGTGAGTGCAACGTACCGCAGCAGTCATCACAGCCCCCACTCGAATTCTCCGCAACCCGACCTCCTCAATGCGAGTTACACCCCCGGGAAGTTCACATCGACGCGGTAGAATTAAAAACCAAGCGTTTGAAGGGGAGAGGTTCTCTTTGTCGAAGGGCTTTGTCTCCGGCGGAACGCTTCAACATAGGTAGCGAGTGGGTCACGTCTGGTGGTTTAGAGGCATTATCAATTTCAGTGAGGTTGTGCGCTGGGCGCCAAGCTTGTACAGGGCACAGCAATGATTTCATTTTGTGGAAAACTTCAATAGTCTCGAAGGAACTCGTCGCACGGCTGTCACCCAAATTAGGTGTGAGGTGTAGTATACAGGAAAAGCCGAGGTGGCGGTGGAATACTGAGCTAAAAATGAAAACTAAAATGAAAATTGGTTTTTGTCACATATAATAGGGAGTCTGAAATAAAAGCACAAACAAAAAAGGTTTGAAGAATACGACGAGGATGGCGAATAAGGATGACGTGGATTAACCGAAGAATAAAGAAGATAAAGTATTCAGCGAGGTGGGAAGAGATGATTGGTGGAGAAGAGAAGAGGACGACGACAAGGATTACGTGAACTAACGCCAAGGTTATAAAAGCGCGAGGGAGAGCGAGGTACAAGGGGGCGGGGGGGGGAGAGAGAGAGAGAGAGAACAGAGAAGCGGAGGCTCCCGCGGGTCAGGGACGCTTCGGCTGGAAGAGAGAAACGCAGGCACTGCTCCGGTGAGCTCGAGTTCGACGGCGTCACACCTTGGACTTCCTGCCGTTCCTGAGGACGTTCCGGAGAGTCAACGGAGGACACTACCACCTGCCACGGCGAGGGGTGCCTCTAGCGCTGTTGCCACCCATCCGGGTGGTGCCCCCAACGCCAACGTCACCAGCATCACCTCCACGGGCGCTTGGACCGACAGCTTGTATGACGCAGCCAACGAAGCGCGCCCGCGACGCCTTCCTGAGCACGTCGAACGCCACCTCGACGCCGGCGACTGGACCCATGCAACATCGCATCCGCACCTAACCAACCGCGGCACGTCGAACGCCGACCGCTAACAGCAGACCGTTAGTAGAAAACGCTAGTAGCAGTGTGCCCGGGTCGTGTGTATTGATAGTCTTTGTGGTTTGTGTTAGTTCGCTAGTTAGTTTTGTGTGCTAGTGTTTGTGTCACGTAGGGTGTATTAAATGTGCGTCTGTGTGGGTACACCTGTCGCCTAGCCCATTCTTTTGGTCCGAGTGTTCTGCGGGAAGATCCGTGACAGTTCTTCAGGAAAGGAAATGGCGCAGTAACTGTCTTACATAACACGGTGGACACCCGAACCGCACCGTAATGGAAAGGATAAAGGAGAGAAAGAAGAAAGGAAGAATGCAATAATGAAGACCTCCGGAATAATTTCGACCACCTGGGGATCTTTAACACGCACTGACATCGCACAGCACACTGACGCCTTTGCGTTTCGCATTCATCGAGACGTGGCCTCAGAAGTGGATAAATTGTCTCGAACGACTGCAAGCTGAGAGGTAAGAGGCGCTTGTGCGAAATTCGGACACGTCGGCCACAAATCAGGGAGGACTTGCTTGTTTTGCACACAAGCAAGACTGGTGTGCAAAGCATCTTTCGTGCTTGCGTCAACGGAAGCTAGAAGCCCACCCACTTACTCAGCCGTGAGGAGGCGGGAAAGGGCACTGGGCGATACTGAAGCAAACCAATCGCACACAGGCGAACACTCAGACAGGCACATGAACGCACATGCCAAAGTGCTCATAGTCAAAGGCTCGACGAAACTTCGTCCAGTCACGTAAAATATCAAGTAAAATAAAAATAGTCAAAATAGTAAACTGTAAAATAGTCACTGATCAAGTCAACGTAAAAAATGGTGTTTTGGAACTCATACGGGTTCCTTGTTCACAATGAGTCTAAAGAACAAGCAGTCGGAACTTAAATGAGCAGATTCACACAATGATTACATGTAGACGAGTGGCATCGTTCCTTCCCTCTGGTTCGTGGTAGCAGGTGTCGTTCGGTTGCATGATGACTCGAACAGAAGACGTGTCGTCAAGATTCGCTCTTTGAATAAAATTGGAGCATTGTCTGAGACGGTGCCATTCTGTTTTTTTTTTTTTGTGCGCCTGCTCAGCAGTCTCATTGGAAGCCACTTTGTTGTTTTGGACATCGTGCTGCTGTTCTTTGATTCTGGTGAATTTTCCTGTCTCGCCGATGTAGACTTGGCTGCAATCACCGCGGGGAATGCGGTAGACAACACCAGAAAAACAGTTTTCTGGCAGCTGGTTCTTGACTTTCACAAGCACATTTCCAAGTTTGCTCGACGGCACGTGTCTATTGAGTAGACTGTACTCCACGAAAGTACGGGCAAAAGTTTCGCTTGCATCATGTACATACGGAATGCGAGCAGTAGCGGTGTAAACCTTACTATTGGCAGAGCTCGGTCATTTTGTGCGCAACTTACTGGCACTTACGGCGAACCGTCATATGTACTGCGTAATTATACGACGACAAGCGAGTTTTTCGAAGGTATCAGTGACGAACCCGTTTTGTATGCTTACAGACCAGAACGTAACATTCCCAGATGCGACTGCAACCTACCATTCCAGCCGTAATGAGGCTAGACCCCATCATGTTCATTATCGATTGCTGCTAAACCATATTGCTACTCTTTCTACTTATTTAACTTGTTCACTAACCAAGAAAGAGTCGACAATAATAACCATATCCTGTCGGCGTCCAATTTACTTGAGTCCAAACTTTTCGGAGGGCATTAAAACATTTTAATCATTCCTGTCCTTCGTTGCAATAAACTGTGTCAGCCGGCATGCTCATAAACTGACAGCCTCGATAGGATTTTAGTAGTAACTACTACAAGTTCAGTGTGATTATATTGATTAAAACTTGGAATAATGAAGTATACAAGCAGTATGCGTGACTGAATTACAGTCCTTACCCAATTATGCTTCGCAATAGATAAAGTGGTATCGTCTGTTCTAGTTCAGAACTCTCTTCACTCTACTGTAGAAAGTCAGTTAATGATTGCAACAGAAGGTTACGAAGGTACAACTTTATCGTTATAGTATGTTTGCTGGTATGTACAGACCACCGAAGGCAACCTCGCAGTGTTTATGACACTTCTTTAAAGGATATTTGCTTTCTCAAATGAAAACAAAGTAGAAAGTTGTCAGGATCATTGCTAATAAACCATTTACTTCCCACACGAAGGAACTACATGATCAATATTCCAATATATAATATGAGCTTTCGTCGACGAGAACAAGTGCGCTGACCTGGCGAGTGCTCACAGCCCTGTGTCCCCTCGGTGCACCGTGCGTTATGCCATGGTCGTTCTGGCGTTCTGTTTGCCTTGGGCCAAACAACATCTTTGTTGGAGCTGCTAGGCGTATACGATCATCCCACCACAGATCTTCGGACTGGTTGTCAGGCCGGGACAAGAGCGATGGCTCAACCCGGCGAGTCACGGAGCACTACTGCCACCTTTTCGGGAATAAACGACGTAGATGCCGAAGTCTAGCTTAGCCTCTATACGAACGAGTCGCGAAATAGCGATCGGCCTACTACAACCCAATGTTCTTTGGCTGCTCACGCTTTGGCAGCAAGTGCCGACATAGTCACAGCCCATGTCCTTCGCCTGTCCTGAGGCGACTTCTACTGCCGCTACCATCATGATCCGCACGAGCTGCTTCATGACCCGAACACAGGCAGACCCTGCTGAAGCTTGTGTTCACCCTCCGTGCCATCGCCGCAAGCCCGTCTCACTTGCTCACCGCAGTCGCTTCGTCTTTCGGCTGCCCCGTACGTCCGTTTTAATTGGGAAACGCAAACGATGCCGGAAGTGGCGCTTCACTAATGACCCGGACCATAAATCACCCACTAACCACCCGGCAAAGCATACTGGATGTAACAGTTCACGGTGTTCCCGTGGGCACATTCATTGACACCGGTGAACGGGTATCCGCGGTTTATGTCGACCTTCGCAATAAGCTCCAAAAAAACCTCCCGCCTGCAACTTCCTGTCCGCTGTCGCGGACGGGTGCAGGCCTGCTGTCGACAGACTGCGTACGGCTCGCGTCGCAACTACAGGCACAGTATCCCAGTTCACTTCACTGTTCCGAACACTTGCGCCTATTAATTGATTCTGGTCTGGGAGCGTTGATCCTACCAATCAGCTCTCATCGACTGCTCTTCGATTCCGAAGGCGTCAATTCCGCGCACTGATCTTTGGAAACAGATCATGTTCGCCGGTCATCAAAAGCCGCCTCCTTCGTTGCATTCACCCAATCCCACTCGTTTAGCTCATTATTGATCTCGTGCTGAACCGTACCGTTGCACTGCCTTACCACATCATCGCCATTTAGGCGAACGCACATTGCCGTTTCTGACTTTTGGTGCTTCCGCTTAGTGTTTACGTGGCCACGCTGTCAGACCTCACTCAAGGCGAGTAACTTCATTAGAAACAGCCCCTATTCGCGACCCCTCGCTGTCCATCGCCAGCATCCTCCTCTTTTGACGAACGCATTCACTACAATGATGGCCACCGATTTCCACCCTACCTAAACTGTGGAGCTTCACGAACTTCTATCATATTTCTCGGACATTTTCCACCCGAACAACATCTCATTAGGCTAAGCACTTGCAGCGATTCTCCGCATCGACGCCGCCGATGCCCGTCTGTTCCTCCGCCGGCCGGTGTATCCCACGCTAAACAATAGGTCGTCAAGGTAAATGTTAGCAAAATGCTAGCTAAGGACACTATCGAACACATCACGGTCTCTGCGCATCAGCAGTTGCAATTTTGAGGAACAACTCGCGTAGTTTCTGCGTTGGTTATTGCCTGAGATTACCAAAAAAAAAAACTGGAGGGTACACTTAAGCTCCGTCTTAAGGATAACATTCGATAGCCTTAATGGGTTAATGACCGTATAGGCGAATTGGTCAATATCAACTTTACATTACTATATCTCTGGGAGTCTTCATAAGACCCCTGGCGCAGTTGTAAAGAGGTTAAGCTGTGCGCCACTGGCCTGCGGTGGCAGGTGCTGCGATCGGTGGGGCTTGTGCGACCGAGGTTGCTCTTCGCGCGGAGCCTCTCGCGAGTAAATTATTTAACTGACACCTGCCAAGGAGGTCAGTTTCCTCACAGTCCAGTGGGAAGGTTGTGATGGCGCTACAAGGACACGTGATCCTTGCGGCTCACCTAGGCTGTCCGGCCTGTTGCTCCGGCCGCTCCAGCTGCAAAGCTTCAAACAGTCGCAAACGTCGGCGCCGGGCAGTTTTAACGTGATAGGGTTAAAGGCCCCGTTCTTCAAAACATTCGATGTCGGCGTTGGCATTGTCGGCGCTGGCATCGTTGTCCGGCGTTGCAACTGAAAAATCACGAACGTGGCTCTGGCAGGTGGTCCCCAGAGAGCAACCTAAGAGGTTGGTGGGCCACCCTGGTCACGTGACTTCGTGGCTTCATCACAACATGCCTATCGGATTATGCGCTGTCTGCCCACATCACAGGGGACAGTTAAATTAATGTCTGGTCACTCGGGAAAAGCAACCTCAGCCGCACAAGGCCCACCGCTGGGACAAGCTGCCTTCGCATGACAGCCGCGCATCGCTTAACCGCTGCCCCACTGCGCCAGGAGGGGTATGATGACTTCCAGAGGTCTATGCATGTAAAGCAGAAAATGACGTCTGCATATATGGGAAATAACCTGTTACGCTATCGCGTCATATCCTTAAGGCGGAGCTTAAGTGTCGCCTCTAGTTTTTTCCAACACGGGGGAACTAAAATGTCCTTAAAAGGACGAGCACACCCTACCGCGAATCGAAACCACTGTTGATTGCTTCTTTTTTTTAAGCGAAATTTATGTCCACAGGGCATCAATAATGGGTGAATGTGTGATTAAATATGAATCAATGAATAAATGAATAGCAAAAGGCTTGCTGATTTGATGAAGTCCAGTAGAGAACGATGGTACGGCCCCTGCGTCCAGGCAGTGTATGAAGCAGGGTTGCTTGGTGAAAGACCCGCTACATTCAGGTGCCGGATCCCTGTAGGCTTGAGAGCTGGGCAGTCCCACAGTAAGTGATGAATGTCGGTTTCAATGTCCTTGTGTTTGCATATCGGTCACCCTGGCAGAGGAAACGAATTTCGGTACTGAGGCCACTTCCGAGTGACGGCAGGTGTGAGGGCAACCCCGACTCGGATCCTCCTAAGCGTAACCTCCTCCGCACGGGTAAGACCGCGGGGGAGGGTTACCGCACACGGAGGGATGAGAGCACGTGTGCGGCGCCGGAGGAGTTCCTTTCTTGATGAAAGGAGGGTAAAATTGTCCAAATGAAGGAGCCGAGGCAGTGATGAGTTTGGATTCGAAGGGCGGGTCGCTAAATCTGCCTGGCTTTGATAGGTCAGCAGATCCCGTGAGACCCACTCAATACGTACTGGCTGCGGATGCGCGACGCGAGCCGGTGGATGTCCTGAAATATGGTTGGAAAGCAGCTAGCACGTCGCAGCAACCGGACAAATTGAAAGGCGACAGTGCGGTTGAACACGCGGGCCGCAGGGAGCATAGTTATGCCGGCCACGGAGTAGAGTGCTTCCTGAACTGCAAAGAGCTCAGCACAAAAGGACGTAGGGGGTTCCGTAAGCCGAAACCTAGAGGTTTGATTCAGGGCAGGTCTGCACGGGCAGTAAATTGCTGTTGTTGCTTCGCAGACTTGTATGCTTGCGTCTACGTAGACAACCATGCCTCTTAAGTACCAAATTCTTTACTTCCATGGATCACCGCTGCGGCTATTGGCAAAGTGTAGTGGATGACCAGGACAGTGAGAAGGCCGCAATGTTGACATCTGGCGCCCTGTATCATTTTAAGATTGTCTCTTGGATTTTTTCAATGCTCCAGTTACATTCCAGAACCTGATGGACGCTTTGTTTCAATGTGCACGGGCCTCTGTTGTCTTAACGACGCCATTGTCTTCAAGCCAACCTACTTTTCTCACATCAAAAACCTTTCAAAGATTTTTTCACGCCTTGGGGTATCATATTGGGCCACATCGTCGACGCCATGGACGGGGGTTCATCCTGAACCTGCTATGAGCTTAGCTGTGAACGTCTTCCTGGTGCTGCGTTCCTGCAACGACGTGCGAATGTTTCTCGGCCTGTTCGCACTTCTGTCGATTCGCACAAGAATCCGCCGGCATTGCACGCCCCCTTATCGATCGGCAAAAAAAGAACATAACTTTTTCCTGGTCAACCAACTAAGAAAAAAAGCTTTGCTGCGCTGAGTTCCAAGCTTACCAGCTCGCCAGTAGTGTCACACTTCGATGTGACGTCCCCACTTAATTCGATACTTATGCCAGCGGTCATGGAATATTGGCTGTCGGTTCTCAGCGGAAATCGCCTACGCCAGCCATCTCCTCTCCACGTTAGAGCGGAACTAACACATCGCCGAACGAGAGCGCTTAGCTTTAGTTTGCGCCACCGGGAAATCTCGCCCGTGTTTGCATGGGCAACCTTTTGCTGTTTTCGCAGACCACCGTGTGCTCGGTTGGTTCCCTCTCTGCAAGTCCTTTCGGACCACCTAGGTCTTTGCGCTTTACGTCTACAGGATTACAAGCACACAAGTCTGGTCGGTTAAACTAAGATGCCGACTGCCTCTCCTGCTACCCCGTTTGTTCGTCTCACAATCCTGGCAGTGAAACCAATGCCAGTCTATTGCTGTCTGCTGTTGCTAACGTTGGCGAGGAACAGCTCCGCAGCAGTATCGATTTCCTCACTCCCGCCCCATCTGATAGTTCAATGCGTCAGTTTGTTTTCTGTGATGGCACTTTATGCCACTGCAAACTTAACACAGCTGGCCGGGACCATTTAGTCATTGTGCCCAAGCCTCTTTGCCGCGCTGCCCCTCAAGAACTCCGTAGTCTACCTACTCCGGCTTATCTGGGTGTCTTGCGCATTTCACACCTCTGCTTTGTTGATTGCGTCGCTGCGCTGGTGAATCTGATCTGTGCCAGCGCCAGTGATAACCGTTCTCCCAGCTAGCCTTTTCGATTCTCGCTCCAACTTTTGTGCCATGTCAGAGTGGACCTCCTGGGTGCGTGTCCTGGGCCCATCCCTTAAAACAGATAGGTTGCGGTTGCCACTGACAACCCATCGCGCTACGCAATAATACGGGCACTCCCCATCAGTAGTGCTACTCAAGTCATCTATTTTCATCTTCATCACCTCATCGTACATCGAAGTTCTTTCCGATCGCGGCCGCCCCTATCTTTCTAAAGTTCGTTGACATACTCTGTTCGTACTCCAGCAAACATTAGCCGGCCATTGCCTATAGCCCCCAAACAAACGGCCCCACAGAGCGCCTAAACCGCACTGTTACGTATTTGAGTGTAGTATACGTTTTACCGGGGCCATCGGTACCGGGACATGGCTCATCCATATGTTACATTCGCTTACAACTCCTACCACCATGAAACTGGCGGTTTTCCATCCCCCCGTGTTGCTCCGCGCCTTCTCAATACGTCCGCGACGCAGCTGCCCGTGCGGACCACGCACGCACGCTCCCGCCTACTATACAACCTCGCTGGTCTCACAGAAGGAATTATACAACTGCCGTCACCGCATGGCCAGCTTCTCCCCTGGTTCCCTTCGCTTGCATTGTGTGCCAGCTTGCCATATCGGACACTCCGAAAATTTCTCTCCCGTTATGCTGGCCTATACCTGGTGTTTTCCCAGGACACGGCCTTCACCATTGAGACAGCTAGCTCCGGCCTTCCCGAAGACCACCTGATAACCCACTCAACATGATGTCGCGCATGTGTGGCGCCGGAATGCCTAGCATTCGCCATGCCCTGTAACTTCGTAATCGACCCCAGAACAGTGGTTTTCCAGTCGGAGGGGAGGGGGGGGGGGGGGGGGCGGCCTTGCATTGGATAATGTGAGCGGTAAAGACGAAAACAGTGTGCCTTGGCTTAGTGCGGGCTCTCTGCTGTTCCCTGATCGTTCCTGCTTCTTCCTCGCATTTAGCCGCATAAGAACATAAAATAACTTATGTCAGCAACTTACATCAAACCATATTTCTCGACCTCCTGCGCGGTGATTAAGGAAAATGATGCGTTTTATGTAGAATTATTAATAACCAACCATTTTTACATTAACCGCACGTTTCGCGAATAAGTCCTGCTCCTCTGACCTCAAATATATTACGCCTTGAATAACTGAGACCCAGTTTTCCAATCATGTTAAACAAATGACATAACTCCTGAATACACGTTTTCCGGCTTCCACAAAAAAAGTGGCAGTGTCTTAACGTAGTGAAACCAAACAGACGTGCGAAAGCATCTGTTTAGCCTGGTTGGCTCATGGTTTTGGTTGGCTGGGTCATCGGCAAGTCTGGCGACGATATTATTTTGAAAGTAGAATTGTTTGATGAAGACAACGGTGCGCGATGTACAGCGCGAGTGTGCGTGTTGTAGTTGAACACGAGGCGCGACCGGCTGCAGCGATATCATACTGCCCTCGTGCAGTCGGCAGTGGAGTTGACGAAGGCGACGATGTGCAATGCGCAGCACGAGGGTGTGTCGCACCCGATTCCACCCGATTCTTGGCCGATCCCCCAGTGTGGGTGTGTGCCATCTTTTCATAGGCTAACAACAACAACAGTTTAACACGCGACTTGATCGACTGCGGCAGTAGCATAGTCACTGTCTTCGTAAGTGACTATGCTACTGCCGGAGCCGATCACGCCACGTGGACTGGTTCCCGTTACTCATGTCGTGTCTTTTCTTGCCACCGTTTTAGTTAAGTTGTGTTAAGACGTTTCTTTTAGTTGTGCGGTGTTGTGTTTCCATTTAACTTCCTCGGCTACTGCCTTATTACTTTCTAAATAATGTATATAGCTCTTTCCTCCATATAAACGCGTGTAATAATAATAATAATAATAATAATAATAATTGGTTTCTGGGGAAAGGAAATGGCGCAGTATCTGTCTCATATATCGTTGGAAGTACTATGCAGAAAAGAGTGCGGCAGTAAGTAGCATAGTGCTCATATGCAGGGGCTAGCGAAGCTGGTCCCTTCGTGCCGCCTCGCGTCCAGATCCCTGTGGCAGCGGTATTTATTATTTATCTATAGTTTGGCAGAGGGCGCCCTCAAGGTCAAGTTTTCCATGAACTTGGTAGGTGGGTTAGACCTGGTGAAGTAGTGCTGTCGCAATAAAAGCCTTCAAGACCGTATTTTTGTTATGTAGTTTTCTAGGATACAACCATGTTTTTTCTGTTCTAATTTCTTCCTGCTCGGTAAAAATTTCTCTTGTGCCAAATAGGTAGAAAACTTCCGTTCGCTTCTATTTTTGCAGTTCTTCGTTATGTTTTTCTTTCCCTTGTGTGTCTGCTTTTACTCTCTCTTGTTTCTTACTGTTTTGTTAAATGATAATATTCTTGCTTGGTATTTCTGTGAAGGGGACAGTTAGCAGTGTCATTATTCTTAAATCCGTATTCTTGCTTAAATAAGTGCTTTTGGGGTTGGTTCTTCGATGAAATGCACCAATATTGAGTTCGGTGTGATGCCAGCTGTTGTCACTTACGTAGGTTCAGCCAACTCGTGAAGCTGCCACTTCTTAGAGGAAATTTTTGCGACTGTCCTATCCTTATCCGAACAAACAAAAAAAATTCATCGGAAGAAGAGATTATTTTCGATGTATTTTTCTTCTGTCAGCTTGGAGGCAAAACCAAAAATTTGCACAAACCATGCTGCCATTGCCTGCAGAAAGCCAAACAATGCATAATATGGTCTCCTTAAATTAGTTATCTAGATTAGTAAGCACACCATATTGTGAGCTTTTTTTTCATTTCATTCTCGCTGTCTGAAAAGCTAGTGCCAAGCTCAGGTGCAGGCCCTAAAAACTTATAACGTCTATACGCCAGATCAGCCACTCTGGCTTGCCGGTTCTATAAAGCCTTCCAGCCTTGTTGATGCGTCGCCTAAAACGGAGTCACGCTGGTCTGCTGGTTCCAAGCATTATATTTTCAAGCATTAAGTGCCTTCATTGCTAGCATTTCTGTCATTTCCTAGTCCGAAGCGTGCAATTAATTTACGTTATATGGTAAGTCCCTAGCTCCGCTTCCCGGTTGAATCTGCAATGCTGCGAGCTTTACCTACGGAGCGCAAGCTGTAAATGTCAATACTATTGTCTTATAAGTGCAGAAGTACAGATAATCGTCTAAGTAATTCATGGAGGGCAGCGTATGTAAGAAAGCAAACTCAAAGGATCCGCTGCCAGCCATTGAATACGCGTACAGTGAGATAATTCGAAGTGAAAGCCAGCCTTGCTTACAACGCCAACCAGAATTTCATGGGGGCGCTACTACATCGCCAGGAGGTAAAATAATTTGGGATCTTGCTTCTAATTTAATACGTGTGGGCAGTTTTCAGAGTTAAAAAGAACGCAAGCGTAAATTTTACCTAGGGATTAAAGATTACAGAATTTTGCATTTTAATTATGCATTAATCATATTACTTAAAAACCTTTGCCATGTTTTCCTATGTCTAGAAAGCAGGAGTCAATAAGAATGAAATGCTAAAAAACTGGTGGTCGTTTAGCTTTGGTTAAACCTGGAGTGACGCGAAAGCTACAGCTGGCCGAGTGGAACTTGGTCACGTGACCAACCACGTGACGAACCGCGTGATCAGCCACGGCGCTGCGCCGCCGACAGCTGCTCCGCACCACGTGACCAACCACGTGACAGCGTGGCGGTGCAGCCACAGGGTGACGGCGTCGCCTATCTGAAGGCTCGAAATTTTACCATAGTGTAGCTATCGCTACAAAATTTGTTACTTTTTGAAGCACTTCGTTCTTACTGACTCCTTTTAGAACTTCCTCGTAACCAAATAAAATTTTATTTGAAACTACATGCAACCGCAAAAGTAACGCAAAAATAATAAGCAACGTTTCACCAAGTATCAATGTCGCAGCGAAACATAGTGTTTCACTGGTCCACACAGAGCGAAAGAATGTTATCCGCTAAATAGTTACCTTTCTGCAAATATGTGCACGAAAACGCTAACTCCGAGCTGAAGAATGTTAATACGAAACAAGACAATAATAAACATGGGGGCTCTGTAAATTGATTCCAACCTGATTCACGCCGTAAATAAATGTGGTTAATTTATTTCTACCAGTGTGCGGCGGCAACAAGACTGCAGGAATATTGTTGTTGTTTTTTTTTTTAGTAGCGAAAGTCTTAGGTTGGTGAGTAAATATCGTCATGTAGTGGCGGCACCGCCAGGGACGACAGACGAGTGGACTGAAGCGTCACTGTGACGAAATATTTATTTGGCAGACTGCGTACATTAGGAACCGAACAACTCGGCGGCGGTGATAGCAACAAAATTGCTCGGCGGTCGTCAAACAACAGAATCCCTGCTGATGGGTTCATCACTCTGCCGAACTTCATTACCCGAATTGTTTTCCCGCAGGAAAATGTCCCCGGCTTAAAATAAAATGTGCTCTATGTTGGAAACAACAGACCCATCGCTCATGTTTCGCAGACGAGGGGAATAAAATGTAAAAAAAAAAACGTTTCACTTAGAGATTGCACGAAGATGTTAATGTTTTAACACTGCACGACATAGAAATTATCAAAAATGCAAAACGGAACTGCCAGTCTCTTGGAAAAAAATTTGAGCGATTTATTCGGTACTCAAGCATTTCACTATGCTCTTATTCGCACTCTGGTCGTCGGCGACTTCTGTTTTATTGCAGCCGCTTCAAAGAATTTATTTTCATGCGCCGCTCTCAGTCACGTTCGATGCGTTTCCTTGGCCTGGTGTCTGGTGCATTGAAGTAATTCTTGCTTGTTGAGACCGAACATGTTGCAACAAAAATCCAATTCTATTAAGAAACAGCTGCACCAACAGCCCAACATGATATGGTCTTCGGCGAAGCAAGCTATTTTGTAGGAAAAACACGGCTAGTACCATTCAACCCTAGATCGCTGTCTCTCGAACTCCCTCCCAGCCCAGACAGGTCGCCCTGCGCTTATTCCAATGGCACTTCAATTTTTTTCCCGTCTTCATCAAGGTTGTATTTACAACATCTAGACAGGAGAATCAACAAGGCCGTTAATAATAATTTTTTTGCTTTGTTGCATAATACTCTTGGCCAATTACAACTCACCGTCTCAACAATATTTATTTTCGTTTCCCTGGAATTGTTGCCAGTAACTGCACTCCCAGACTCAAGAACATTCCTCGGTGGGTTGTACATGATAAACACGAACAATTTTTTCAATTCTTACGCTTAGTAGTTTGTTTTTTAATTAGTATTTTCTTAGAAAATTTCATTTATACCCGAGAAAGTCGCCATCAGTCCCCATGACAAAAGCAAAAAAAAAACAATATTGTTTCCATTTCCTCTCCACATTTACACAAGTGTCGTGAATCTAGGAAAGAGAGATTGGAAAAGTTACAGTTCGCCAAAAGAATATCTGTGGAATATGTGTGGACAGCGAAAATGGACGAAATAGCTGCCTACAATAACAATTGCAGCAGCATTCGATGCGTGTCCACAGTCGGGGAAAGATGGTCGTCCTCTCCGAACGGCTTTGTAAAGAGGTTTCTCCTACGTCGCTGCAATTAATTGGGCCAAAGCGTACACCATCTACCTGACATTCCAAACCAGAAGCTGAGCGGACGTTTCTATTGAGCTTCAGCAATTCGTGCAAAGATGCCTGTATAGAGCAAGTGTCCAAATCAGCAATGCGATTCAGCGCACAAGCCTTCTGCTACTACAGCACTAAGGAAAAATGCCGTTTCAAAACCGGAGATCTTCCCCTGTCAGACGCCGCGCACGAACAGCCATGCAAGAATGTGCGTTGTTAGTCACCATGCACGCTTGACTTTCACGTAACCCGCGAGTACTCGAGGATTTACACCCTCTTAAAATGAGGATTCAATCCGTGAAGGGTCAGGGCGACGTGTAGCAACAAAGTTCTTTTGCCAGTGTCAAGTGAAGCTTTTAATGTGCCGAGCTTTCCACCTAGGGAACCAGGGACCTATATAGTGCGTAGCGTATAAAAATACGCCAAACGAAAGATAAAGCTACAGTTTTCCTTATCTACCAAATACACGCAAATGCATCATCATCAGTTGTTCTCTTCCTGGGCTCGTCATTATCTCAGCGACCACCTCCAAACGACCGAGTCAGAGAATTGCGACTCTGGTCCTGTCATTCTTTACCTTCAGGTCCTCTCCTGCTATCACCTCTCGCAGCATTGCTAAAGTGAAATGGGAGCGATGCGTTGCAGTCAGGAGAGTAGGCAATGCATTCCTAATAGGACTTCAGTTCTGTTAACGCCAGAGCTATAACTCCGGTTTAGCAAGAGGAAAGTCAGTTCCCTGATAATAGATTACGAAAATAGTGATACAAGTGATACATTCTTTTTAGTCGACAATTTTATCTTCAGCATGAATTAAAAGAAACGGTACAAGCAGATTTCATTGATGAATACTAACAGGGTTACATGCTGAGCCCGTGTGTTGGCACGCATGTGTCTGGCGGGTGGCTTCGTTGGCGGCCCTGGCTGCGTCCATGTCGTTCACGCGCAGCTCGAAGTCCAGGACAAGTTCCCCTAAAGTTATTCGGTGGTGCCTCCACTTACGGCAGCGGCACTCAAGGGATATGCAAGTGGAGGGGATCTTGGCCCAGGATATCCAAGACGCCCTGACCGCGCCACGACACCCACTCTAATTCTCCGCAACATGACCTTCTTACTGCGAATTAGACCGCCGAGAAGTTCACATCCACGCGGTGAAATTAAAACAGTTGCTGGCGGTTTAGCTCTCGTTAACCCTGGCCGAAAGCGAAAAGCTGCATCTTCCTGGCTACGTTTGTGGTCGAGCGACTGGCGGTTTCCATAGATAGTCATACTGACACACAGTAGTAGGCATTTTTTTCTTTGTTAAACATCTTGCTTTCTTCGAGACGACATTTAAGGCGCTCACTCAAGACAGTATGTATTTAATATAGCTTCGGTGATATTTATAACTGTATTATTGCGCGTTGTATACGGAGACCAGCGTCATCCCACCTGTAGAATTCAACACTTCAACTCAACAGGCGTCATTTCCTTTTCTTAAAACCAACTTTCACTTTCCTTCCCTTAAGGAGTGGTTCTGGAGTCCACCGAGATGTGTGAGACAGGCGTAATTTCATTTCCTTAAAACCAACCTTATTTCACTTTCCTTCGCTTACGGCGCAATTCGGGTGTTCATCGAGATATCGCCACAATGTTAGCCATTTACTGGTGCCGCCATGCGGTGCGACAGCACCCGCTGGTCTTCCTTCTCTTCCCCGGCTCGTGCGTTGGTTCGCCGAGTGTGACTGCTTTGCTAGTCCTGGTGTGCCCTTCTGCCCTTTCTGCCGGCTTTCGGTGACATTATGGTGCAGGTGCTGGGTAATTTCCCAACGCACGAAGAGCTCCCGGGAGCCTCCGACGACGCCCAGCTACACCCCGTGGACACGACACCTGTCCACAAGGCAAGCCGCCGCTTGCGAGGATTGGATCTTGTGTGTACACCCCTGACGGCCCCACTCCGCGCAGTGAGTTTCCCTGCGGCAAGCCAAACCAGACAGAATGCCGTCAGTTCCCCACTGCTGCTTCATCATGCGCCTCGCGCTCCCGCGTCGTTTTATGGCGCCTAGTTCGAAGACGTGGAACACTGGTTGGCCAGCTATGACCGGGTCGCTGCGTTTAATCTCTGGGACGAGGACCGCAAGCTACGCAATGTCTACTCTGCCCTGGAAGACTCCGCCTAGACGTAGTTTGAAAACCACGAGTCCGCTATCAACATCTGGCGAGACTTCTGGCGACAGTTGTTCGACACTTCCGGCTGCAACGAACGGGAGGAGCGAGCTGATGTTGCCCTGCAGTCCCGAGCGTAGCGGTCAAATGAGAGCGTCGCCATGTTGGTAGAAGACATGACGCGACTCTTCAACCGCGCAGATCCTACCATGTCTGAAACGAAGAAGGTGCGTCATCTTATGCGAGGAATGAAAAAGCAGCTTTTTGTAAGACTTGTGCGCTACCCTCCTAGCACAGTGGTTGACTTTGCTCGGGAGGCGACGAGCATGGAGCGCGCCTTGCATCAGAGGTTCGCGCATTACGGCCGTCCAGCGAATATAACTGCTGTGGACGCCAACATGCCGCTGCCCGGCACCGAGAGTGAGGCCCTGCGTGAGCTTGTCAGGAGCATTGTGCGTGAACAGCTACAGAAGCTTCGCCCTGTCGAGCAACACCCGGGTGTCGGAGCCATCTCGGATGTCAATCGTGATGAAGTCTGTCCAGCGGTGCAGCCAATGGCCTGTCCCCAGCTGCCGCCTGAGCCGTATGTCATGAAGTACAGTGAAGCGTTACGCGGCTCGGCGCCAGCGCCACCGGCGTTTTACTGCCCTGCTCCTCCTGCACCGCATCAACGCTTTTCTACTTCGCCAGCTCTCTCTGACGCACGACCACCCCTCAGCAAAGAACACGCGTGGCGCACATCCAACAACCGGCCCTTGTGCTTCCACTGTGGTGAGGCCGGCCACTTACTGCACCACTGCCCGTATCGTCGAATGGGCCTGCGAGGGTTTTCACAAGGCGCACTCCGGCCACGCTATGGTGAACGACCCCGTGACATCGAGCAGTACCTGACGGCCAGCGTCCCACCTGCGCCTCCGCCACAGTGCCCGTCCAGGTCACCGTCGCTCCGTCAGTTCTCTTCCCCAGGTCGTCAGCCGTCCATCCGTCAGTCCTCTAGTCCACGCCAGGAAAACTGAAGACAGCGACCTCTGGGGGTAGGGCCGCCGTTGCTCCGCAATTCGAACAAGATCCTCCGCTCGCCGACTTGACCCTTCAACCCTATCTTCCTCCCCCTGCTCCGACCACCTTCCGACGCCCCATTTTGACGAACATCTCGGCCCTCCACTCCGGAACCTTCCACGACGCGCGTTCCAGAAAATGAGGTTGTTTCCGCCGAAATACCTATCATCGCTGACAACCATCATGTGACTGCCCTCGGCGATACCGACGCAGATTTGTCCGTTATGTGTCGTGGTCTTGCTACCTTGTTGAGAAAACTGCTGACAACCTGGCACGGAACATAAATTCGAACCGCTGGCGGTCATGTCGTGATGCCGCTCGGCGTCTGCACCGCCAGGATTGAGATTTGCGGTATCATCTTCACTGGTTATTTCGCTGTGCTAGCTGAGTGCTCCAAGGACCGGATCCTCGGTCTCGATTTTCTTTGCGAAAATGGTGCTCTCATCGACCTCCGTGACCTCATGGTGACATTCTCCACCCCATGCACCACAGCCGACGCTAGTGCGCCAGGCAGACCCGTTTTTCGCGTGTCCAATGACCACATCACTCTACCACCGCGTGCCAGCTTGCTTGTTACGGTGGACTGCGACAACCCCCGCGCGTCCAACGGCATCGCAGGAGCGAACCTGTATTTAGTGCTTAGCCAACAAGTTTGCATCGCACGGGGCGTCGTTGCCCTGCAGAACCAGCGAACTCAGCTTGTAGTTACGTACTTTAGCACCGAATACCCTCACTTGGCGAAAAATATAGCCATCGCCTATTTCGATTAAATTAAGGAGCCCGCCCCCACTGCATGCTGTCAACGTCCCGGGACACCCCTCCAGGAGGACCTAGTCGAACAGTTAAGGCTGACGTGAACCCTGCTTTGAACTCTCATCAGCATCGCCGCTTGCAGACCATCATTGACTCTTTTCATGACTGCTTTGCAACTACCTCTAAGGTCAGGCAGACATCCATAACGAAATATCGCATCATAGTTGATGACAGTCAGCGGCACATCCGCCAACACCCCTATTGAGTGTCGGCGAAATAACGTAAGGCGATACGGCTGCAGGTTTACGAAATTATCCGGGATGATGTCATAAAACCGTCTACAAGCCCATGGGCTTCGCCCGTTGTGCTGGTCGGCAAGGAGGACGGGACACTCAGATTTTGTGTCGACTATAGACGGCGTTCGTTACTCCCGACTGGTTGTATGAGTTCAAGGTGCACCCCTTTAGCTTTTGTTCCGCTCCGGCTCCCTTCCAAAAAATGATGGACACTGTCCTCGTTGGCCTCAAATAGCTGTCCTGCCTCGTCTACCTTGATGATGTCATTTTTTCTGCCACCTACAACGAGCATCTCAAGCGCTTGAATGCAGTGCTGGATGCCATACGATCGGCCGGCTTTTCGCTCAAACCAGATAAATGCCTCTTCGCCTTCCAACGGCTGAGGTTTCTGGGCCATGTCGTAAGCGCTGAAGGTATTAGCCCTGACACCGACAAGGCGGCTGCTGTCTCTGCGTTTCCGACCCCCACTGATAAACGTGCTGTGCGCAGTTTTTTGGGTCTTTGTGCCTATTACCGACGTTTTGTGTGAGACTTCTCCCTACTATCCGAGCCTTTAACTCGCTTGACAAAGGACAAGCACCCTTTTATCTGGGCCCAAGAACAAAAGAAGGCCTTCGACGACCTTAAGAACCGCCTCCAAACTACGCCCACTTTTGGCCACTTTGACGAGGAGGCGGACGCGGAGCTACACACCGATGCCAGCAACGTTTGTCTGGGTGCCATCCTCGTTCAGTGGCAAGATGGTGTTGAGCGCGTGATTGCTTATGCAAGCCGCACTCTGTCGCAATCTGGAGCGAATTGTTCTACCACGGAAAAGGAGTCCCTTGCTGTCGTTTGAGCGGTAACGAAATTTCACCCATACTTGTATCGTCGCCCATTTCGAGCCATGAGCGATCACCACTCGCTTTGTTGGCTCGCGAATCTTAAATAGCCATTGGGGAGGCTGGCGCGTTGGAGTCTCCGCTTGCAAGAATTCGGTGTTATCATCGGGTACAAGTCTGGCAACAAACACAGTGACGCAGACTGCCTGTCCCGTGCTCCTCTCCAGTACACCATTGCTGACATGGAAGACGATCCCGCTTTTCTTGGCGATTTAACCACGTCCGCCCGTGCTCAACAACAGCGAGATGACGCTGAGCTACGACCCCTCATAGAGCACCTCGAAGGCCGCACCTCGTCGCCGCCCCGCTTCTTCACACGCGGGCTATTGTCGTTCTGCTTGCGGGGTCGCATCCTCTACAAGAGAAACTACGGTCCCACGGACACTCCATACCTGCTCGTGGTTCCAATGGTGCTTCGAGACGAAGTTCTGCATGCATGACACGACGACCTTTCTTCCGGTAGGCGACCTCGGCTTTTCTCGCACGTTGGCGCGGATACTGCAGAAGTATTACTGGCCCCGGCTTGCTACAGTTGTCCAGCGTTATGTTAAGTCTTGCTGCGAGTGCCAACGTCGGAAGATACCGCCTGTGAAGCCGGCCGGCCTATTGAAGCCCATTGATCCGCCTTGAATCTCTTTCCACCCGGTCGGCATGAACTTGCTGGGGCCATTTCTGACATCGTCATTGGGCAACAGGTACATTACATTTGCCACCGACTACCTCACCCGATACTGTGAGACAAAAGGCCTTCCCTGTGGTACCGCTCCCAAAATTGCGGACTTTTTCATCTTTAACATTGTCCTCCGTCGCGGTTCCCCTGCGGTCGTTTTCACTGATAGAAGCACGGCTTTTACATCAGCCCTTACTCAGAAAGTTATGCGTCTGAGTGCCACCAGTCAATGTCGAACGACAGCCTACCATTCTCAAACAAATGGGCTGACTGAGCGGCTCAATAAGACCAATGCCGACATGCTTTTCAAGTACGTCGACAACGACAAGAAGAACTGGGACCAGATCTTGCCTTACGTCAAGTTCGCCTCTAACCCTGCTTTGCAAGAGACGACGCGCTTGACGGCGTTCCGTTTGGTGCACAGTCGCGAAGCCACGACTATGCTGGACGCACTGTTACTGCCAGATGCTGCACGTCCCTCCGTCGCTGGCGCTGAAGAGTTTGTTCGGCACGCAGAAGCCGCCCGCCAGCTAGCTAGACAGCGAACCCGTACCCAGCAGGAAAGCGATGCTCAACGTTACAGCCTTCATCAACGGGCGTTCCTTTACCACCCTGGCGATCAAGTTTGTGTTTGGACCCCAATCCGTCTGCCTAGTCGCTCTGAGAAACTTCTGTGCGGCTAGTTCCACCCCTACGAGGTACTGCGCGAACATAGTGACATTAACTACGAAGTGCTCCCACAAGACTCTGTTCGCTCCTCCAGGCGCAGGCGGCATCCGCAATCGTCCTCGTTGCCAGGATGAAGCCCTACAACGCCCGCTAGGACTTATTCCGCAAAGTCTGGGGCCACAGAGTTTATTCCGGCTTCCCGTGATTCCGCGGCATCGGGGCGATGTCCTTTTCAGCCGGAGGGGCAATGCCACACTGTTAGCCATTTACTGGCGCCGCCATGCGGTGCGACAGCACCCGCTGTTCTTCCTTGTCTTCCCCGGCTCATGCGTTGGTTCGCCGAGTTTGACTGCTTTGCTAGTCCTCGTGTGCCCTTCTGCCCTTTCTGCCGGCTTTCGGCGACAATTTCTGAGACAGGCGCAATTTCCTTTCCTTAAAATCAATTTTCATTTCATTTTCCTTCTGTTATGGGCGCAGAAGCTGTATCTTACCGGTACTCACCTACGGGGCAGAAATGTGGAGACTAACGAAAAGGGTTCAGCTTAAGTTAAGGACAACACAGCGAGCCATGGAAAGGAAAATGATAGGTGTAATGTTAAGAGACCGGAATCGGGCAGAGTGGGTAATGGAACAAACGTGTGTTAATGACATTATAGTCGAAATCAAAAGGAAGAAGTGGGCTTGGGCAGGGCATGTACTGCGAAGGCAAGATAACCGCTAGTCCTCAAGGGTAACGGAGGGATTCCAAGAGAAGGCAAGCGTAGCAGGGGGCGGCAGAAAGTTAGATGGGCGGATGATATTAGGAAGTTTGCAGGCATAGGGTGGGCGCAGCTGGCAAAGGACAGGGTTAATTGGAGAGACATGGGAGAGGCCTTTGCCCTGCAGTGGGTGTAGCCAGGCTGATGATGATTATGGGCGTGGGTACGGATGTCAGTCTCCACGGCAGGTGTCGCATCTATCACACCTAGAGTTCCGCTGAACGCATCAAAGTGCGCAGTTGTTATATGCAGGACCCACTGTTTTTACCTGCGCATGCGATGCCAGCAGACGCATTCCCGATTGACCAACAGTCAAGGTCAAAGGTAAAATGTCAAAGGTCAAAGTCGAGATAGTATGTGTAACAGCCGCTGGTGTCGCTGCTGTAGCTGATGTCATGTGTCGAACCTGACTACCTCCACATATGCTCAACGTTTGATCTCTACCTACATTCAAGGTTAAACTTGCGGCCACCGTGACCTCTAGCTACATTCAAGGTCAAACTTGCGGCCCACTGACGGCGCGGAAAGCTGGCGCAGTGAAGCTTTTCGCTTCGAAAAAAGCGTTTGGCACTACAGAGGTTCCCTTTGTAAAAGGGCTTCGTCTCTGCCTAACGTTTCAACATAGCTAGCGGGTGGGTCACGTCCAGAAGATTAGAGGCATTATCACCTGCAGTGAGAATTTAGGCTGTGCGTTGAGCACCCGACACTGACAGGGCACAGGACGAGAGTCTTGTTTCCTTTGTGTCGATGTCGTCCCTGCTTCCTTTGCGCTACGCCTCTCAGTGATGCCTCACCGATTCGCCCACACGAAGGTTCTGATGGACAAGCGAGACTGGTGTGCAAAACATCTTTCGTGCTTGCGTTATGCTTGAAACCTGCCCATCGACTCAGCAGTGAGGAGGCAGGGAAGTGCACTGAGCGACACTGAAGCAAACAAATCGCAAACACGCAGAGAGGCAGACAGGCACACAAACGCACGCCAAAGTGCTATTAGTCAAAAGTTCGACGAAAGTTCCTCCGGTCAGGCATTAGTTAAGGAAATGTGTAGCAGTCACTGACCAAATCAAACAAAAAAATTGACGTTTCGGAATCCGTACGCGTTTCTTGTCCACAATGAGGCTAAAGGACAAGCAGTCGAAACTTAAATGACCAGAATATGACGCAATGATTACATGTAGACGAGTGGCATTGTCCCTTCCTTCTGGTTCGTGGTAGCAGGCGTCGTTCGGTTGCATGATGACTCGACCAGAAGACGTGTCGTCAAGATTCGCTCTTTGTATAAAACTGCAGCGTCGTCTCAGACGGTGCCATTCGGTTTTTTTTCTTTGTGCGCGTGCTCGGCAGTGGTACTGGAAGCAACATTGTTGTTTTTGACATCATGTGCTAATGCTCTTTGATTTTTCCGATGAATTTTCTGGTTTCATCGATGTAGACTTGGTTGCAATCACCACAAGAAACTTGAAAGACACCTGGAAAGCGGTTTTCTGGCAGGTGGTCCTTGACTTTCACAAGCATATTTCGAAGTTTTCTGGACGGCACATGTCCATTGCGTTGTTCGTACTCCACTAAAATGCGTCCGAAAGCTTCGCTTACCCCATGTACACAGGGAATGCGAGCCGGGGGGGGGGGGGGGGGGGCATAAACCTTACGTTTGGCAGCGCTCGATCCCAGGTTGTGTTTTTGGATTCTTTCTTATCCTGATACTTGGACCACTTTGAGGAAAGAATCCAAAAACAGATCCTATAACCAAGTGCTGGCAATCTTAAGGTTTTCACCGCCAATGCTTAAAATTGTCAAATGTGTTAAATACGAGTCCAGTAGCTTCCGACAACATGGCGGGGGCTATTGTTCAAACCGAGTTGTTCGCGCAGATTGACCAAGATGCCTGTGACGCGCTGGAGAGCTTGTGCGCACCTTGAATGGCTGTTCTTGAGAGGCTGTGAAAACTACTTGGCGTTCAGTCGACTAGCGTCAATCAACATGCTAGATAATTGAGCTAACTCGAGCTATATAGCGCTTTTACAGCTTGCAGCGACCGGATCGATAAGTAATTACACTCGACGTGCAAGGCAAGGAAGCTTCCTGGGACGCATTGACCACGGATGAAGTCTGAGCCTGATGAGGTGCTCTCTACAGACCCGAGGCGTAGGGATTAAGTTAGAAACAAAGCAGTCATTGCTACAGCTGCAGTAAGATGGCATATTGGCCAAGTTTGGTGGCGTTCATTTTGAAGAGAAAACAAGCCTGCAGGATATGCGCCGCATTTTCAGGTGATAGCTGTTGTTTTCTTCCGAAAAAAAAAATCAGCTGCAAAACAGCTCTTGTGTTGTATGTTTCTCATTCTACGTCCATCGTCTCTATTCGTTCTGTGTTTTTCCTTCAAAACGATAAAGTTGCCCTTACCTCGTAGAAAGACTATAAGAGAAAGGTAAGGAGGCTGTATAATTACAAAAAGTGAGGCATGGACAAGTATGTACTTTAGAAACACAGATCAGGAAAATATTCATGTATTTGTGTGAAGAAGTAGAAAAGTAATAATCACACAGCTCAGAAAAGGAAAGTGGTGGTATAGGGGTGGAAAGCCCCAAAGGTTCAAAAGGACTGACGTATAGAGACACCGTAGTGGAAGCCTCTAGGTATATAACAACTACATTTATTTGCTTAACTTCACTGGGATCGCACAATAAAACGATAGTCCATGAAACTTTTTGCGAATAAAAAAAAAGAACACATGGCAAGGTTTGGGACAATCGAAGAGTTTGTGAGATTGGGGAATCTGTATAGTCGCGAGGGATGTGCTTCGGTCCGTAGGAATCGTCGGGTGGAGTATCAGTGGATGCAGTGCTGATTCATAATGGAAAACATCGGTAGGGCCGCGATGCTAAAGCGATCGCCAAGTCATACCCCAGCTGTCGCGTTTCGCAAGGTGGGCATTCTTTTAGGCCGACACCTGCGCTGGCCGCCCTTATGTTCAGTACTCCTGAAAAGCTCTCTTGCATGCAGTTCCCAGTTCACCAAGTCTTTTTTTCACGTGTGGCTTTAGTTCTGAGTGCCCCACCCTCCCCACTTTCTCAGCCGTCCTTGATTAGTCGACAGCTCGTACGATCGCGCGGGGCAAAGCAGGTGCGCCTCTCGCACCTGTGCCCTGGTGATAACCGTGCCACCAGAACTACCGATCGGCGCCGAAAAACATTGAGCAAAGAAATGGAGAGCACAGGATTTATGGCAGGTACCAAATAACACTGGACATACGCGGCTACATAATGTCTGCTGAAGGAAGCTGCATGAGTGCGCTGCGTCGATTCACGCTTTGCACTGTACTGCGTAAAGATGCAGGTCAGTAAGCAGCTGTTCTACATTGTTGAACTTGCAGTGCTCCACGTGGTGAGTGGCGTACATTCTGGCCCCATCTCGCAGATCAGTGCAAGAGAGGACGGACTGCCGCTTTTGACAAGTTATTTTTCAGTACTAGTAATGAGCACAGTGCTCTTGACTGTATTCTCTCGCTTCCATACCCAGCAATTCTGGACATAAGCATTTTTCAGCGAAAAATCGTTTTTGAACGCCATTTTTTCATATAATGTAAGATTTCACAATAACAGTCAATATATCCGCAGACCACTCTACGGCAGTCTCGTTTTTTTTGCTATTTATGTTTTTGCTATCGTCAAAAGCGTTCCGCTTTACTTTTCTATGGCAGTCTTAACTGTTTGATGCTATATATGAAAACACTTTAAAGGAAATATATTGCTACATATCAGAAGAATATAGTAGAATGTAGAAGACGACCACTACGTTCAATATTTCCTTAGCAGAGGCTTACAATGTTTTCTGCTTACTGCTGCCGGCTACAGTATATAGCACTGATTGACTGAATCCATGCAATACAGTTCTTGGCCATGCGTGGCGCACGGTTGCGCCAGCCCTACACCTCAGACGCAAAGCTACTAAAGGCTGCAACTGTCATCGCCATATCGCAGCAGCCTAGCGCCCCCGCCTCACCAGAAGCCCGTTTTCCCTAAGTGTGCCTGTCATGCACCCGTACCGCTACTCACCCAACGTGCCTACCTAGATTTACTGAATATTCGGACTTGCAGCCGCATTTGAGACCACATTAGTTGTGGTGAAAATTCCTCTTAGAGCAATGGCAAACGTGAAGCTACTTTTTGATTTCATGTGTTTTCCGCCCTGAACATGAACCATGGCCCATTCATTTTGCAGACATTTTTTTTGCGCTCACTGTACACAACAGTTTAGATTTGGCCTGATTTTTTTCGATATTAGAAGATATTAGAAGTTTTGACAAGTGACGTTCTAAAAAAGAAAGAGGAAAGCATACAAGAAGAGCACAATGGAACGGGAGTTCACAAGGATTGAAGGCAAAGCAAAGCCCTCGTTCACAACCGCCAGCATGGGATCTGGCTGGAGTTTCCTCTTCAGACAGCGACGGTGCGCCGCGACTTCCGTACGCGTAACATCTAACATTAAGAAAGAACACCTAAAACACCGAAAGCCTAAGGCGACTAAAAACAAAGCCCATTCATTAGAAATGTTAGATATAGATAACAAGTTGCGAATTATGAGAGTTACATGTTGTGTGCCGGCAACTAAATAACACGTTTCTTGCTCCCGAGAGAGCGCAGGCTTGGATAGAGCATGCGGATTGTCCTAAACATTTAAGAGGGTGAGAGTCTAGCTTTCACACTCTAGTGTTCTCTAAACATTTCATTTACTTAGACAACGATATCTTCAAGTGTTGGCGTGAGCACTGCAGAATTTTCAAATGCTTTCTCTAACTTATAAAACCAGCTTTTAGTTCTACTTGATATTCTAATACAAGTTTCATGCTTTTCCGCGCAAAAAAGATGGAACTCGCGCCCTAACGGGTGCTTCAGCTTACCTAGACTAACCGTAAGTTGCTGTAACCGTAGAAACTTGGCTTGGTGAATGATCGACTTGAAAGCATTGTTCACAGATACAGTTGGATGTGGGGGTGCTAACTCTTAAACGTGAAGCTTTAGGCAGCAGCACATGGGGCGGTCTCGTCTTCATCTGCTCAGTGCAAATATTTGTTTTTACTTCTACTCAACCGTACACAAATAAATGCAAAACGTCTTCTTGATGATCTTCACGGCACACACGCAGCAGTTGCGCTGCGCTAATACCTTCATGTGAGCGTCTGCACTCGTCCAACTTAAAGCAAGTACGATAAACTTATAAACCCTACGGCTATTCGGAAAGAGCTGAGCCAGTCACACAGGATGTTGCGGAAAAAATAGTAAACAGCATAATCCGCTTATAGGGCAGGCACCTCGCTTAAGCTGAGTCGGCTTCGCGCCATAGTCTTTTCGGATTTTGTGTCATGACGTTTCTTAAGGCATTTCTAAGGCTACGCACAAACTAGGCCTTACTTTCAGAGTAGGAACGAAGCGTCTGCGAAGAGTGCGTCCTCAGTGCGCACCTTCTACATCCTACACTCATCAGTTTGAATAAAAGGAGCTGTCGGGTCAAGTTGGAATCGCACTGGTTGGCTTTTTTTTAAGCGCAAAGCAACACGACCATGAACAAGAGTACTTCACAAGAGTTGTTGTTCCGACTTGCGACTGAAGGAAGAATGAAAAAGAAAGTGCACGGCCCTGCCCGCTGGCTCAAGCTGAGCCAAAATCGCTGCCACGTGCAGACAGTGCATGGAAGGGGAGGGGGCGTGGAGGGGGGGGGGGGATAAAAAGATGAATGAAGAAAGGCACGTGCAGGAAATTGAAGTCACTATGCAAAGTCAGAGCCTTTGGTTAAGTCACAGCCTGTTGCGCAGGCCAGAAGTTCTCAAGAAGCGGAGCAGTGCCTTGGAGGCCTTCACCGCCGACGATCGCTGCTGCCAGTGGCCGAGAATCATTTCCGTCAGTGGGCACGGATTTAGACGCTCCAGTACACGGCAGAGAGACTGCCTTTCGGCGCTGTAGGCAGGGCATTCACAAAGAATGTGGGCTATTGTCTCATCACACCCGCAGATGGCACATGCAGGGCTATCAGCCATACCGATGAAGAAAGAGTAATGGTTACTGAAAGCGACACCAAGCCGTAGGCGGCACATCAAAGCTGTTTCACATCGTGGTAGGCCGGATGGAAGTCGCAACTTCAGATCTGGGTCTAGGCCAGTAGGATAGTTTAGAGAGATGTGAGAGGAATGATTGAAAGACAAGACGCCCATCGCAACAACCGCGTCATCCGGAACGACAACGACGGTTTAGCAAGAGAGACACCCGGTGACAAGGAGCGCTCGCCACATTGGTGAGAGCTCCTAGATCGCAGCCCCATCGAACCAGGGAGGCACCCAACCTCCCCCCCCCCCCTCTTCCCCATAACAAGTTGTATTGAGCCGCTTCACAAGTGTTGTGAAAACAAAGCTTAAATACTTGGCATGCGAAAGTGACACGAAAATTGGTTTTTAGGAAAGAAAATGACGCAGTAACTGTTTCACTTACATCGGTGACATCCGAACCGCGCCGTAAGGCAAGGAATAAAGGAAGGGGTGAAAGAAGAAAGGAATAAAGAGGTGCCATCTCCGGAACTGTTTCTGCCACTTGGTGATGGTGATATTTAACGTGCAGTGATATCGCACAGCAAAAGGGCGCCTTTTGCGTTTCGCCTCTATCGAAACGCGGCCGCCGCGGTCGGGTGTGAACCTGGGTACCCCGGCTCAGTAGACGATTGCTTTAACCCATCGCGGCGGGTATGGTTAAGGCGCTCGTCTACTGAGCCGGAGTACCCGGGTTCGAACCCGACCGCGGCGGCCGCGTTTCGATAAGGTAAGATGGGGCAGTTAATATACTATAGAAGTTCGCAGACGCTTTTTAGTCCAGAAACTTCAGCAGTCTCCGTCATTGAGTGTTTGTTTTCCGTCAGCTACTGCTTGAATTCTTCCTCGATAGTGGCCGTTAAACCAACTTCCTGTAGTTATCCTGAACCTGAAGCCTTCCTTCTGGGACATGTCCACAGCAGAGGGCAAACATCCACGTCAGCGGTGGGCCTGGAACATATAGGACATGTACTAGGGACTGTTTCTTCCTGAGAGCCCTCAATTTTTCTAAGATACACTTTATTCTAATCGCGACAAATATGAGGGATGGGTAAGCGTACGGGGAATCGAGGCACGTGCATTTCTTATTAAAGAGGACGCTAAGATGAGAAGAGTGGAGCGATCAAAGGGGAGGTAAGCTGGGGAGGAATTCGTGGTTGGGTCTTGGTGTGTACGAGCATCTTCCCAACTCTGGTGACCGCCCTGCGCAGCTCCTTGTGTCCAATGTACCGGGATATGTGTTTCGTTAGTCTCTTTTCGTGAGCACAAATCTACGGTGTGATGCTTAGTGTCTTTATAACTTTTTTGTGTTACTTAATAGCCGCGACAGAATCCGTATAAATATCGATCTGCTTTTCTTATAGACAAGTAATTGATAGCCTGCATCGCATCATGGACAGCGCGGAGCTCGATCACAAATGGGTTCGGTTAGTCACAAACATTTTTGGAATGTGTGATTTGCTCAGTGTGCGTCGGGCTAGTAGTAGCCGTCCTAGCGCACTTATCTGTGACCGCCGCCTCCACAAAAGGGATACACGTTTCTGGACTTACGTCAACCACAGATCGACGTGTCAGCTGCTTTTTAAGACTTAGTTTAGTTCTTTTCTTTAAAGCAATTTGTTGATTATATTCACGGAGGATGATCTGTCATTTTTGGTGCTTTTGCGCGCCAGTAATTAAATACGGCTGCGAGGGCCATAACTTACTTTCCCTTTGTCTTGCTGCTTCTCGCTGTTCAACAGGTTCGCTCAGTAGATTTAAGTGTGCGTATTACAGAAGAATTGGAATGGCCGTTAGCTTTGGGAGGGCCGTAATAGTGCACACTGTGTTATATTTTCCGTTTCTAGCGCTTACTACCAACGGCTGGTCAACATATGAAACTGAGCATATCACAGTATCCGGAGTTGAAGTGCTTAACGTACAAGACGTCTGCCGTCTGTGTTCGAGCTCTTCCACCCCTAGACGATATGCGTTTCATCAAGCGTAACGTAGTCGCTGCTACCTTCTTAGTTCTGTGGAGCCATTAGGTTCCTTTGCAGACTTATGAATATCAAGCCTAAGGAGTTTCATCTCGTCCGCTTGTTGTAATGTCTGGTTTACAATATTGAGCGTCATTGTTTAAGTTCACAATTGCATTGTTCCGTTTTAACGCAAGAGCGTTAAGGGCCCCGTGTCGTAGAAAAGTTGGAGTCGTCGTCACCATCGCCGACGTTGCCCTGAACAGAAAATCCCCATAGAAGCAACCTAGGTCATGTGACCATCCGCAGTCATTAGAATCCGCCCTCCGGGTAGTAAGAAAACTGCCCGCTGTAGCCGGTGGTAGTTATATAACTGATTTATCGCAAAAATTTGTTCGGGAAAAGAAACCTGGATCGCACAAGCACCCCCGGTAGCAGCTCCTGCCAACGAAGTCGAGTGGTGCATTGCTTAATCCCTGCACCATTGCGCCATAAGCACTCCCAGAGATCTATGTATGTAATATATAGGGCGACCAATTCCGCATATATGGGCAATACCTCATTAATTCTATCCCGTCATACACTTAAGGAGGATCAAAGTGTTCCCTACCGATTTTTTTTTTTCGCCATGTGAAAGTAGCTCTACTTCTCTGGCGAAAGTTCTAATTCTGCTTCGCGGACGCACTTTTACAGTGTATTCATGTCCTATTGTAATGCAATATCCTGTGTCTCGAAGTGTTTATGGTGCAGTAATCACGACATCGCCTGCATAAAGCATGTAATGTATATGGGGTACTTCCGCTATTTGCACTGCCAGTGGTATGGAAGCTATATTAAATAGTAAACTGGCTAAAACTGAACCGTGCAGTACTCCTCTAATTCAGGTGCTAATACCGATTTGTTCTTTATTGAGGTGGATAGAGAATGACTGGTCCTTAAGCAGTTTATGCGCAAAATTTTTGATAAGCAAGGAATGCCCATGTTTTCCATATTCTCAATGATATTAGCGTGTGTCACGTTTCCATATGCCGTGAACACATCCCATAAGTTACCACCGTGCGTACAAGAGGCCTATGAGCCAGCATATGCATTAGCTCTCCTGCAAGTTTAGACAACCCAGTTTCCGTGGCTAGATTTGGCGGGAACCGAATTTGACGCATTTTGAGTTTTGGCTGGCTTGCTCTCCACCGTGTTAAGCGCGTGGCAAGCAACTCCTTATAAATTCTGCCAATCCTGGGAGATAGTGCGATAATCCTTAATGGCTAACGCTGGTGGTAGGCTTTTCAGCCTTTGGTACCGGAAATGCTACTGAGTGCTTCAAGTCTAGTGAAATTATCCACCCCCCCCCTCCCCCGGCCATGTGTGCGATTACTCATTTATTTCCTCAATAACTGCACCTTCTATGTTCCAGAAGGTTTTGTGCGAACTGCTATCATGTCCCGTCGTTGTTTTTCAAGTGCTTCATCAAGAGCAGCCAGTAACTCTAATATGAAAAATGATGAAGTTATTGTCGGCAGCGCGGAGAGTGTGAACGGTTTCGAAAGTAAAGACTACTGTCTGGTCTGCAAACTCTTTTTGTGTGAGCTGTAGGGCGAGCCGGATACTTTCATCATGATCTTTAACACCTTGCTTCGTTTCCCTGCATCTGAAAGTCGGCTAGAGGGCATTCTTGTTCTTTCCTGTGCCAAGTTACAGCACCAGTCTGTCCACCTTTACTAAGCCAGTCGTTTCTTATGGCGGTGCGCTTGAGCCCTAGGTCGATTGACCACTGCCTTCCGTTGCACTTCCTCCAGTTGATGGTTGGCCTGTATCTCGTCCACTTTCGACATGCCTATTGTTGTATAAGGCGGAGATCAGTAGTTGGTTGATCTTCATTTACTATTGTATTCATGGTAGATTTCTTGAGATCCGCTAATAATGTAAACACAAGCGTACCTGTGCTTGCGGCGTGGGTCCGACTTACTAACTGCACATATAATAGCACCACGAAATAGCAGTAAAAGCTGTCCTGTTCATATACGCGCTTTTGTAGAGCCCCCGATACAGTAAATCAACAATGGCCAAGAGTCCGCACTGTGCTTCCCGCAAAAAGGAGAAAAGCAACTTCTCGACTGGTCATTATATAGCCTTATAAGCTCTCGATATTTGTACTGCAAGGGCTAAATGTAAGGTATATCCTTTATTCGTACAAAGTGGTTCTTAAAACCATGGTTCATACCCAGACCAATGGCTGATGCTCACAAATGTTTCTCGCAAAGACTGCTCTGTCGGTAAGTTTTTTGCCAACAAAGCAGCGCAATGAGCTTTGTATCAACAGTGGAACAGTGGAGGTACTGAGAATGGTTGTGGCATAATATACTGACCCTTGGAATATTCATTGACTACAGTAAAGCCATTGATAACCTAAGCCACGAAGTATTGTTGGACAAACTGTTCACTTATGGTGTCCGTGGAGTGGGCTTTCTTTCTTTGTCATTTCTTTTCAATTGCCAACAGTGTGTTTCATCGCCCGTAATACCTCGTCCTACCGGTTACTGACTTCCGGTGCGCCCCAGAGCAGTAGTACCACGGGCCCTTTTTTTTCAATGTTCATGTCAACGATATTGCGCGGAAGGGAACCAGTGGACACTGTGTCCTCTGCGCAGATGATGTCAGCATATTTCTTCCTGGTAGAGATGTAAATGAAATAAAAAAACCCATTAAAGAGCTTTCAGTGATTTGTGATTGGCTTATTAGCAACGGTTTAAAAACCAATAGCAGTAAAACCAAGCCAATATTATTTATGGTGAGAGGCAAGCAGGCATAGGTTTGTTCTTAAGAGAATGACCGTTCGAGATTGCTGAGAAGCGTAATCATCTCGGTGTGACTTTCGCTGCTGACATTTCATGGACACATCACATTGAAGCACTATCAAAGACACTCTCCTCAGCCTTTGGCGCACTGGCATGATGCAGCGAATTTCTGCCAGGTAAAGCCGAACATAAAATATATCAGAACTTATTTTCCTCTCATATAAATTACTGTTCACTAGTTCGGGCTACAATCATACAACCAAATATCTAAACCGTGCTCCTTCTACCAAAAAACGGCACTTCGCTCTATTGCAAATGTGTTCTGCTTAAATCCATCTGCACCACTATTCAAGCGATATAACAAAATGAAAGTTGAAAGAATTTGTGAGTTCCGTCTGCTGTACTCTTTTATAATAAAAAGCTGAAGAGCCTCCTAAAAATTATATCCCAGTTAAAAAGACATGAAAGTGATTGTCACACCAGTGGATATTACAGATCGTTGATACCATGTAGGTACACTAACTACATGCCGCAGTCACTCACTTACAACTTCCCATGTTTAGTGAACATTCCCCTTCATGAAAATCTAGAATTAAGCACTTTGAACAGAAAACAAATGCGCGTATATTTTTCTAGGTGATATCAGTTTTGTCCAAAAATATAACTGGAATTTCAGTGTTTTTCATTGCTCCTGTCCTTATCCTAATGCAATTCTACAGCAATGTAATAAAGCGTATGTCAAAGCACTAAACTGCCGTTGGATTAAAAGCATTTCCATGTATGAAAATGAACTGAACGAATGAACTCGCCTACTGACTGACTGACTGACTGACTGACTGACTGACTGACTGACTGACTGACTGACTGACTGACTGACTGACTGACTGACTGACTGACTGACTGACTGACTGACTGACTGACTGACTGACTGACTGACTGACTGACTGACTGACTGACTGACTGACTGACTGACTGACTGACTGACTGACTGACTGACTGACTGACTGACTGATGTTCGCATACGCAGGTTGCGTTCGCATATGGCCACCGACAGTGACCTGGCATGAACGAAGCAATGCTTCGTGTTCACAGAAGGGCAGCTTTCACAAATCATCACGTGATGCTTGGTTTGAATGTCAAGGGCCCATCTGAGAGATCCCTAATACATGTGTATCAGGTGCTTGGGTTCTGTCATCCACGAGGGAGTACGCAGGTTCTATCAAGAGTGAGGCGACTTGCATTGTAACGCTTAAAAGCCCTCGGAGTCGAGTATTGAGGATGTGCTCGGGCTTACCCTGCAGCACGTCTAGATGGCACTATATTTACTAAGTCCACACTCGCACATCAAGGTTGTGCTTTCTCAACAAACGACTGCGAATGCATTGACTACTTACGATTACGCACTCTCATCCCAGTCTCGCCGATATCTGCAATTTGCATTAAGGCTCAGCCTATTCAAAAGCCTACGGAACGCTCTATATGTGTTGCCTAAGGGCTACATGTCACATTACATAACGAAAATGCGTTGTCAGTGATTCATTGACCACTCGTCCGTTTAGTCATTAACGCATACTAGTGAAGGGGCTTGCTTCGCCTGTCAGCCTCAAGCAATTAGCTAGCGTTGTAATATGTCAGTTATACGCGACACACAACGCATCTTTGTGTGCGCTTCGGTGAATGAAACTCATTTAGCGGCTCCTGTTGGGGCTGGAAGAGGATTCCGGATCAATGTCATGCACAACCCATCTTCCTCTGCAGTCACACTGGCTGGCATGCTAGAGACTTTCCGCCCATAGGGTCTGCAGAACCACCTTCGTTGTACAAAACTCTGTGTTGTTAGAGCAGAAGGGAAGCTAATATATGCTTCTACGTGAGAATAAAAATGTCCGACCAGCTAGTGGCTGAAGTTGCCGTTTCGCGACGTGTTTCAGCGTGGAATCAGTGGATTGAGAAACATTGTGGTAAACCGCGGGTGACGGAAACTGACACTTAAGAAGGGCTTGCTCATGCTAATGACAGTTTAATTCACTTTGCATTGTTTAAAAATAACGCCACATGCTTTCGGTTGCATTACACCCAAGCCGGAATACAACTGTAGAGGAACGATATCCGCACACAGAATGGACTGCGCTTCAAGATGGGAATGAACTTTCATCTCCGACTTCCAATAAAGGCTAAACGGCACCAGATACCTTGCACTCTGTCCTTGGTTCAGGCTTGACATAGGTTATACCATAACCCAAACATTTCCTTCTCGAGACTTGAATTTAATGGACAACTCTCGAGGATTTTTAAACAATTCGGCTTGATAATCGCATCACATTCTTTAGAGCCTCCTACCTCCAGTACAAAAAAAAAGTTTTCAGAATACCAAGTAAAACTGTTATAAAAAAGCGAAAACCAGGAAACCTAAACTTAAACTGGATAGCTGCCAATCTATGAAGTTACGACACACCAAACTATGACGCCATGGATACCCTTTGAAAACTTATGGTCAGGCACTTTTCAAGTTCTTAAAGGACTCAGGACTGAGTGAGAGGTGGTGAACAATCAGTGTGTGTCCTGTGTACCCTGCAAGTAATGGCCAACGAACATGTGGAAAAGTGATCTCTCTTTGCTCTCTCCCCTTTCTATCTCTCCCTCCGTTCCCCTTCCCGCTTGTAGGGTAGCATACCGGGCGCTGCCTAGTTAACCTCCCTGCCTTTCCGTTCGTCTTTCTCTCTTATGGTCTGCGCGTTTATGGCTAAACTGGCGAGTGTAATCGACAGATTGGGTTATTATTTGACTGAAGTGACCAAAATCAAGCGCGAAATTTTGACCTGAGCGAACGCAGACAAAATATCGCATGCCAACCTGTGACGTCACACACGCAACGTTCGCCGTAGAAATCGCTTCCATTTAAGGCACGCAATGAAATTTTTGATGATGATTATGATGATGATGATGGATTTTATGGCGCAAGGGCATCTATGGCCGAAGAGCGCCATGACACTAGGTATTTTCGAGTTCTCAAGGTGCGGTCAAAGACCTGTTTCCCAAGCATTTCGCCCTAAATAAGCTGAGCACCAGACCAGGGGAAAGATTGTAACCAATGTATCACCGGTGGGTACCAAGCAGCACTGGGGATCAAACCCCGCACCTCCCGCATGCGAGGCGGATGCTCAACCACTTGGCCACCGCTGCGGTATCAAAGCAATTTTTTAAAATTTGTTTGTTCTACAGTAAGACATCGCCCGGCTGAGAAATTTGGAAGAAATAACCAGAAACATGCGGAGAACTTACCCGCACAATTTTTGTAAAACCAGTTTTGGCTGCCCTTTAAGGCAGCCAGAACTATCCCTAAAACCCAAAGCTTCAAAAAGTCTGACAGTGTCCGCATTCATATCTATATGTTTATCTACAACATGCTTAATTGTCAGTAGGCTGCTCCTCCAGTGTAGGCACACATTGTTTCTGTGCTATGTTTTCTCTTCAATTGCCTTATTCGGTGGCAGCTTAAACTTGAATCATAAACAGCGGTGCCCTTTATATTATCATTTAACTTTTATTTTCTGATTTCACCCTTTCCGGCTCTCTTTCACATGTTATTTCAAAGGCCACCAAGTTTTGTGTCAAGCTAGAAGTCTCAGTTTCAAAGGCTTTCATATCGATGTTCTTGGTACCTTCGTTGTCCATGCTATTTGATCGGGTGCTCTTTCGTAAGCCTTCTAGTCCTTTTCTTGCTCCGTGTGTGAGCATTTTTGCGCCATTGTTACATCCACCTCGGCTTACACGACAGCAAGGGTCACGGCCTGGTTTACATATTCTTTACAAAACACTGCGCAACGTCCCAGGAAGTCTTAATGATTTGAAATGCCGGGAAACAATGCTGCTTCAATAGAGCCGGCGTTAATTCAAATCCTGTTCATAGCAATACCAACATTATCTTTAATCGGTTATCAATCGGACGAAAAATTTCTGTTTGAATGCCGGTCATTCAAGCGTCAACTTTGCCGCCATTTTGGGAGGAGAATTGGAGCTACATGCTTCCATGCTTGATATCGCAATTTCGGAGCATCTTCGAGGACCTAGACATATGAGAGCGGTGGGCCTAAAGTCTTAATACAAGAAATTTTAAAAGAACGCTCAATAGTCTCGGAACGGCAGGACAGTTTACGATAAGCAGAGAAGAATTAGAAGTCTTTAGAGAGTACATCTATTTAGGGGCAGAGAGAGATCGCCAACACGTACCACGAGAGAGAAATAATTTCGAGAATAAGATTGGGGCGGAGGGCAATGGCAAGAGGTCTCTGGTCATGAATAGCAACTTTCAAGCTTCCCTCAAGGAGAAAGTAGTACAGCTATCTCTCATATGTAGTCTCAATGAAGAGATAGGTACAATATTTTGTCAGCCTGTTTGCACGCTAGGAGCAGTTCTTTCAAGGTTTTAATTTACATCGTTTGTGATCGCTCCCGGGATGCGCAGAAGAACAAGCGCGAGTGCTTCATGCTCAAACCTACTCACTTGACTTTGTAATGAGAGCTTTTAACCTTGTTGAAGCAGGCTGTATCTGCTGTATCCCTTAGAACCAGAAACGAAACTCTTTCGAGCAGTTTTAAATGTCCTAATAAAAACATCAGTCAGTTTTTCTGATTGCGAGGTTGAAACGACAAGCAAGCCCATCAATGCGTTAACATTAACTCCTGTTTTTGCAGAACGCGCCCGTCGTAGGATGTCGGAAGCCGCGGAGTCAGAGTGGAGAGGAGGAAAAGTTCAGGGGCCTAGTGTGGAGAGGATGTTGTAGTAAGAGGAGCTCGGTTATGAGAAAAAAAAATTGCCATGGTGAATCAGCCGGCGCGGAGGAGGAAAGTGGAGAGGGAACACAACCAATCATAGCCGACGGGGCAGGAGACGCGCGAGGCGTAGTCGAGAGGACGACAGTCACGACGCTCAGCGAATCAGAGCATCAATGCTTCGTAAGTTGCAAGCGGGAAGTGCAGAGCACACACAACGTCCATCAGCAGCTGCCGCTGAGTCGAAGAGAGCCAAACTTCGAGAGGCTTCGTCGGTTCGGAAAGGAGCGCAATCGGCCGCACAATTAGAGCCGCTAATAGTGATTTTTTTTTTATGGCACAAGGGCAGCTGGGCCAAAGAGCCCCATGTCACTAAACTCTAAACACAAAAGAGCAAACGGTAGTAAGCTATCTTCTAGCCCACTCCCTTTTATGAAAGGAAGTGTACTGAAGGACAACTTATTTCTTTTTTCCTCAAATATAGGAGTAATAGTGTTGGAAGTGTAGTTACTTAGGGCTATTGAACATAGGTTCAAAGACCGATTTTTTCACGCAATCCACCCCAGGTAAGCCGAGCACCGAGCTGGAAGAAAGCTTATGCCCATGGTATCACCCGTGGATACCCAGGGGCACTGGGGATCGAACCTCGTCCCTCCAGCATACGGAGCGCATAATTCTAGCGCGCACCCCTCCGTGTCAGTCGCGTTGATCGTCTGTCGCTCTTTAACGTGGTATCATTAGAGGCCCCGTTCACGCGAAAAGCGGTTTGTTTGTATCACAAAAAAAGCATCCGGCAAAATTGCCGGCCGGGCTGTCAACAACCAGCCTGCCAAAGGTGGCAGCGAAAGCAATTCAAATAAATTCAAAGAAATTGCCGCCCACCAAATGTGACACTGCGCACCAGCTCATTGTTCGAGAGACAGTCAGCATTCCTCAGAACGATCTTTGCAAAAAAGAGCACGATAGGAGCTCGGGAAGAGCAGTCTGGGTTTCACAAGCTCCTGTTTGAGCCTGCCACCTGCCAGGACAATGGCGTATCTCTAAACCGCTGCGCCACTGCTCGGGTAATGTTATGAGGATTCCCGGCGACCCGTGGATTTATGAAAGACAAGAGGCACTTGCGCCGGAGGGGCCTATAATGCTGTGGCATGGCACTCTTAAGGTTAGATTAACGACCAAATTTTAGAACGCGCCTTACCTCAGTGAGGATGCCCTAAGAGCGGCCCGCATTCCTTCGGTCAATTTTCAAATCCGCCTTACTAAGAAGCCTTTTTTGAGACCTCTTTTGGAGGGTCCTTTTGTTGAGGTACGCACAACACTACCTTCATTCTCCCTTACCTCTCAATTTGAGCAGTAAACTAAATTCATAGCACAATTCGCTCTGCGCTTCTGCAGTAGCGTGTCTCCGACGCCTGCGGGGGCGCCGAGTTCACAAAGGCAAAGCGGGCATTTCCTGCTGTCACTGCACTGCCGCTGCGTTGAAAACAGTGGCACGTTGTCAAATGAAATACGTTTTACTGGTAAGCCATCTAGAGCACTGAAAGAATACGCATAAGATGCAAAACGAGCGCATTTAGGCGCGCGTACCTCCAAACAAGTACAACGTTATAACGTGTAGTTGCTTTCTTACAGTTAACACATATACAATTGAACCGCGTTATAACGAACTTGAAGGAGCCCGGCGATTAGTTCGTTATAGCCGTAACTTCGTTATAGCCCGTGCTGACCAAGCTTCCAAGGAGTAATTGTTCCTTCTTCGCTATCCTTAATCGCTATTTCGTTATAAACCGTTCCGTTATAACAAGAATCGACTGTGTAATAATATTATTAGGCACATATTCCCGACACCGGACGCGTACAAACGGCTCCTCGTCACTATAATTGCCTCCTTACTCAAGCAGCGGCTGAAGACAATTACAAAATTAGATGCCTCCCTTCAACGCTGCTTTGAATTAAGGAAGCATGACGGGCTCCTCACTTGAGGTAAGGGAGCAGTGTGCGCTAAGGAGCGCTCTGAAATTGGGCTTTAAGAATCTCGAAGTTTTGTTTTTTTTAGAAAGCTAGAACCATAGCCAAGAAACTTCATAGCGTCTTTATGATACAGCACATGCGTAACTTGGAAATTTCTTCATCGCCTCCTTGAAGATGCTGGAGCTGATATTTACGGTTACTGTTTTTAGCGAATAAAAAGAAATTCTGGCTAATAAAATTATTCTGTTTAGAATAAACTATACAGCTGTTCCACTCATGATATCTACAGCTGCCTTTGCAATCAAACATGATACAAGACTTAAATAAACGAAGAAACTACAAGCTCTTTTAACGCGGCAGCATTAAGGGTTCCTGAATATCCCCAGGGAAGCAACCTAGGTTGGCCATCTAGGTCCCGGGACCTTATGACGTAATCAAAACCTGCCCGGCGGATTGTGAGCCATCAGCGCACAGTGTCAGGTGGCAGCTACATAAATGTTTGGTAGCGAGAGGTTGCTCAAGAAGAGAAATGTGGTCTCACAAGCCCCATCGGTGGCTGTACCTGCAATCGTAAGGCAGTAGCTCAGCGCTTAACCGCTGTGCCACTGCGCCAGTAATGGTACGAGGACAAGCCAGGGCTCTAGGATTGCAAAATAGCGAATGACCAGTTCTCTATATATGAAAATTCACCCATTAACGCTACCGCGTCATAGCCTTACAGCAATTTTAATTGTCCCCTGTGGTTATTGAGTTTGCACAGGACCGGAAAATAAAAAAATGGGATCAAAAGCAGAAGAAATTCCACAGTATAGCCAGTGAGCTATGCTGTGATGCTTAGTTTTTAATTCCATGTGCTCATCAATATATATTATAGCGTTTCAAGAAAGCGTCGCGACCGCCTTCTGATGAAGCTGTAAACAAAATTCGAGTGTCTCTTTCCAGCTTAAAAGTGCGCTAAAGAGGATTCTGAGCTCGTCTTTTTCACCGCGGGAACTCCATCTAAATGCTCCAAGCATTCTTAGAATCTTTGAATTATTGTCTTTTGCTGCCAATTGTCCTATTAAATCGAATTAAACATGCCGGCTTCAGCCTTTTTTTTTAACTGAACACTTAAGGTAGGAGGAGTCAACCAACGCGTGGAGTGGCTTTTCACGCAGTCGATATTGCTTTTATTTTGTTTCTTTTGTTTTGTGAATCAATAGTTTCAGTCGTAGACAATACAGCCGCAAATTAGGCCCACAAAAATAATAAAATTGGCAGTGGCTTAGCTCGGCTATGCCGGGATATACGTAGCGAGAGGTACGTTTCCCTGGTTTAGCTTGTTGTGGTCATTATGTTTAGCAATGAGACATTGGGCTCCATGTCGGCGGCTATGCGCCGTCTATTACACTCGGCAGTCTAGCATGTCCGTTCGGCAAGCCGTTCCTGTCTGTTCGGGCGTCTCCGCTGCACTGTTTGCCTTCTTACCCTCATTCTATCTTTTTCGAGTAGCCAGGTGCCAGGAGACAACCTCAGGAAGAGTTAATCTTCACTTGTCTATACCGCCGTTTAGCAGCGGCTGGACTCTCCTTCTCTGCGTGCTTGTCAAACGTTGTGATGCAGCCGCTTATTACATCTCCGCCTTTCATACGCAATGCTGCGCATGCGACGCGGGTGATAGAGCGGCGTGTGGCGAGGCGGCGACGAAGCGCGCGGCTCCGAAGGTGGAGCGGGCGCGCAGCCGCCGCCCCGCCCGCCCCTGCTGCTCCTCTCCGGTTGCCGTGGTAACGGCACATGCGCACAACTTTCCTCTCCCAGCCACCGCGAAATGCTCGACTGGTAGCCCAGTGTAGCTCTCGCTGCAAGAATTCGCGTGGGCACTTTGCTTTACGCATCACTCCCCCAGTAGCAGAGACGCAAGCCGCCACGAGTATGGCTGAAAGGCACTGCACGGTTTGGTTGACTCCTCCTACTTTCGGAGGGGAGCTAAATAAAGGCTGTAGCCGGGACATTTAATCCGATTTAGGAGGGAATCGGCCGCACAAGACAATAATTCGAAGTTTCTAAGAATGCTCGAAGCGGGTAGTTGGAGTTGCCGAGATAAAAAGACTAGCTCAGAATCCTCTTTAGTGCGGCTTTATGTTTTAGGAAAAAGAGTTAAGTTTCAGCCGTCCCTCTTCTTTTTACTGCGACAGCTGTGCAGCGCCCGTTTCAGGTTTTCTGGTCGGTGTCATAGTAGTTGTAAAATGGAACAGAGAATGCTATATATATATATATATATATATATATATATATATATATATATATATATATATATATATATATATATATATATATATATATATATATATATATATATATATATATATATATAATTAGTTAGCTTTGAAAAACGAAAAAATACTCCAGACTAGGTCACGTGACTCTAAACAACCCTCAGTTGGTCTCACGCGCCTAGGAAATTCCGTGTTTTTTAAAAGCTTGGTTTTTAAAAGCCAGTCTGCAAGCGCGACGCTGCTTTCACCGTCAGAGTGCAAGCAGCATTGTGTTTGCAGACTAGCTCGCGTGGGCGTCGCAACCACCATCGACATACTGTCCTGCCGGAGCAATGGGGTCGTCGCGCCATACCAGCAGCTGATTTCGTTCACTCAAGCTCGGATTGAGAGCAGCACAATCGGGGCGCGCGAATGCGCTAGCCACGTCACTTTTTTTGTACTTCGCGGGCTTTTTTTGAACCTCGGGAAAAAAGATACACGTGAGGCTTTCTGTATCGCAGATAAATGGAATGGGGGATTCTGAAGGTGCTATCCAACTTTGCCATTCACATCTGATGTCTAAAGTCAATATTTACGCATTTAGAAAAATTTATCTTTAGTTCTATTCACTTAATTGCAAAACAAAAAAATGTATATGATGCGCAAGCCCGTTGGTAGATGTATGTAAGCGGTTTCCCTGGCCTATCTCAATTATTTTATTTCTTGACCCTTGGCTAAAGTTAGCCTGGACACCCTGTATAAGGAAGATAAGGTTTCTAGGCCTGAGTTTGCAGTACACTTGAAAATGAAAATACCTGAACACCTCTCCCTGAATCTCGCGTTGCGCAGAAGTACCCTTCTTATGGGTTTTTTTTTCTCTTGTTCTATCTGATGCCATGATCACCGTTACCACGTAAGCGTTTTGTGAGCTAGTACATCTTTTGTTCTGTTTTGTGCGGTGAAACTTAATAAAAATAATTCAAAATAACTATCCCGCCCGTGAGTGTATAAGATGTATTATCTACTCGCAACGTGTCTTTTAGTGTTACTTCTTTCATTTAATGCGTCAGTGCCGGCAAATAATAGGACGCAGGCGAAGCCTGACAAAATTTTACACTCTAGCAACAAGCATTAATACATGTCTCGCGAGAGTAGGACAGATTATTTTACCACTTTAAAAAAAAAAGACCTTTCACACTTTTCTGCCGGCCCTCGCAAAATATTAGTGACAGACCAACCCACACGAAAGAGAAACAAAGGTGATGTAGAGTTCAAACATTCTGTAAAAAAATTAAAACACAAACATATATTATTCTGCAATGCACGTTGAGTATTCACAGACTGGTGTCTTAAGTTGAAATGGCCCTCTACTGTAGGCGTTGGCGACGTATGCACATATAGTGGCACTATACGGCGTAAGGTATTATGCCGTGTACAACGCAATCAAGCAGAAAACTACGTTTTTTTTTCAAATTTACATGCACTTTCCACCATTCCCAAAGTGCAAATATTGTATGCGATGTTCTTTTAAAATGTCTGCAACCGCCGCGAGCCTAAAGAAGCTCCTCTGCAGAGCTGTTTTGCTGACAGAAATGCTTTTGCGTGCACTGCATCGTTCTCTCTCGGAAGATGCAATGTGTTAGTTTTCATAGACGGATACAACTCAAGAACGATGCGGCTTTTCCTCTTGAAAAGACCCCTTCCAGCCAATGGCGTGGGTTGATTCTCATGAGCCTGCTAGACTGACAGTTCAGTGAGCGGTAGTTAAAAGGGGATAGCTCCCTCCCTCCGTAGTCGAGGAAAACTCCCTCCGTGCATTGTCGCTCCGCTCCCTGCATTGTGACGCTAGCAGGTTCGTGAGAATCGGCCGACGCCACTGGATGGAACAGGGTCCTTTCACGGGAAAAATCCGTTCGCTCTTGAGTTCTATCCGAGTACAGTGACAAACTGTTATGCAGGTTGCTCCTTCTTATTCAGCTGGGACCTGAATTCTCAGACCCCTCTAACCAAAAAAAAAAGCGGGTGGAACAAACTCTTCGGCATTATGAGATGGAAATGAAGGTTTTTAATTTGAACAAGTTTTAATCTGAGCTCTAAATCAGTTTATGCAGTGAATGACATGAAGGTTGTAAAAGCCTTGGGCAGCCACAAAATGTGGATGAAACTGCGCTCATTATGCCACCCGCGATTCTTCGTAAGCCGCCTAGTTCGTAACAGTTTTCCAATCCTCTTCTACTTGACCTCTTCCTCTCCTAATAATAATAATAATTGGTTTGGGGGAAAAGGAAATGGCGCAGTATCTGTCTCACGTATTGTTGGACACCTGAGCCGCGCCCTAATGGAAAGGATAAGGGAGGTAGTTCTCAGAACGCGCTCTCTGCCAAAATTGCAATATCGGGCACCGACGTTCTTTCGTAACGCAACTACTGCACCGGATGCGTTATCCATCACTTAGGAAGAGATGAAAACGCTTTCAAGACACAAGAAAAACTCCAGCGGATGAAGCGCAACCAGTGTAACGGGTTTTAACTGCGTTTTAACAGTTTATCTGCTACGATACCTTCCATTGCGTTCTTTTTTGGATTTCGTGAAACAAGTTTGTTTACAGCATCAGTAGTTTTGCTTTCAAATGTTGACCATGAGCGAATGCGACCAATGCTTACCCGCTGCACAGCGGGAGAGCGGAGAACTTTGAATTTTTGTTTTTCGCTAGTAGCGGTTAAAGGTCTTCCCCTGCAAGCCAAGTTCATTTGATCTGACATACGTATGAAACGGATTTAAGATTTCCACCCAACTTGGAGCAACGCAGAGAAGGCTACATTTTCTTCTTTACAGAAACACTATTCATCCGATATATGCAACATATGCGGCCTAAGCAAGAGAATTATAGTAAAGGCTGCAGTGTAGTCGGTGTGGAGCCCCTAGATCGCCAACTTCCCTTTCTGGCCACTGACATGCCGATTTTCTTTGAAAAGTGCACTGCAAACTCATGAAATTGTTAGCTTCGGTTATCTAATCAAACTTAAGTGTCCCAAACCTATCGGAACCTACAACAAAATTGACGTAAAGAGGGCCGGAGAGTCACTTTGGCTTTTCATCTCATGTTTTGGCTCAAGAGGTGCTTGACTTTCTGTCCATTGCATTAACCAAAAATGCTTTCAAGCTAAATCCGCATTATAAAAACCTAGTAACCAAAAATGCCATCAAGCTAACTGCACTTTATAGGAACTGAGTAACTGGTCATTCAGGCTGATGAACTGATACTGACATTAGAATACTGTGATTCACGGGAGTACGAGAAAGAGTCACTCCACAGAATTAGGAAAGTAATTTTGCTTTCTAATCACGCAGTTTTGACCACTTTAAACGGTTTCGAAGGCACCACGAATATCGTTGCGAGGAATTGGCGAACTAAATTTTTCAAAAAATCAAACGGAAAAGTTAGAAGTAAAGGATATTTTTTGCTCAGATAATACAAAGGAATAACGGCGACACTCCTGTGTATAATATATTTTCCGAAAAAAAATGGGAACATTTTAAAGTCGAAAAGCATTTAAAAAACGCGACCAATTGACCTTCTAATGCCTTAAAATTTGACCACCGGAATATAATTCAGTGCGTTCATAAAAATGCAGCTTTGTCAGGAAAACGCTGTGAGAATGTCGCTCTTTAATTTGTCATTCGAGCATAACTAAGGAGCACGTGATCCGCTCATCGTGGGATTAGGCCGGACATCTTGAGAAGAAAAATTATAGATAATCGATGTGGCGTCGAGGCGATCTCGGGAATTTGAGTAGCATTGTTTATTGCTCGGCCGGCCCTCTTCGACTTTTCCCTTCTCGGCTGGCCCGTGAACTGTCAAATATTCTCTCCTTTTTCACTACTGCATGAATAACAAACACTGTAGCTGCGGGATTTTTTTTTTCAAAACTGCTGCCACGCCGCGACATTTGCCTTCATTCCAACTTGGCGTCCATGGCAATCTAGCATAGACGTTTCGCGGTTTCTCAGAAATATATCTGCCCGGCATGCCGTACGAGCATCTTCTTTTCATTACGCGCATCATTCAAGCCGTTCTCAAAAATTCGATCTTTCCAGCAACGCGCCAGAAAGCTTCGTTTGTGGGCAATCCTGGCGGCCTATTGGCTGGACAATGAATTCAGCAGATGGCAACTTACCTTGAGAGAGACATTTTTCATTGTTCGAACACCTGTTAACCGGAGTTTTGCTGCGATGACATTCGACCTCTGCATTAAATATTTATCGCTGAAAATGGCATCAACCCTGCAGCGTCAGGAGTGACAATATTACCAAACACCGGTCATCAATTTTCATCTCACGAAGTAACCTGACAACACCGACCGAGTACCTCATCTCCATCTACCAAAAACTAAGCTGTCTTGCGACATTGCACACATCTAATCAGGAAAATCTTTCAGAACAGGTTCCCACTTGTGAAGTACGCAAGAGAGCGCCGTCGATAAAATATTCCTGCTTAGTAATGACATCGCTAGGCACTCTTTTCTTCATATAAACGTTTCCAACAGAGAAGGTTCGTTGACTTTTTAACTTTATGCCCAATGCGATAGCGTGTTACGCTGATTTCTCCCATTTAGGTCAGCAATAACAAATATTTTTATTATAGTTTAAGGGGGCGCAGAAAAAGACAGAGAAGGTTCCGAGCTGCAAAAACCGAGAAAGGACGGTAGAATATTACCCTCTATTACTGAAGGACAGTTTTCTGGACAAATGTTCAAGAAACTAAAGCGCGTACACCGAAGCATTAGGAGGGTCAGGTGTACTGTTATCCGGGGGCCATCAAGCAAGGCGGGAAGTCCATAAGGGCCATTTTTTTTATTCCGGGTGCATTAACCTCGCCAAAAAACATCACGTTCAGCCACTGTCACCGCTGGAAGGCAAAGCGGTACCGAACCTGTCTTCAAGTAACAGGCCGAGAAAATATAACAGCGACAACCATCAGACAATAGAACACTTAAGCGTAATGATTTCATTTGAACAAATAACAGCAGGGTACATTCACCGACACGAGGTACCAGCTTAGAACTAATCTTTATAGAGCTGAACTTGTAGTGGGCAGGAGTGTCAAAAGGCGCCTTAGTTGACTGTTTAAAGCTCGCTCTCTGAAATTCCTTTTTTCATCTGTTAGGATTACAGTATAATCCTTAGTGGACGGTGAGACTTAGTGTTCGCGGAGACTTAGTGTTCGCAAGAGGCTCGTGTTCCTTCAAAAAATCATACACCACCATGACCGGGCAGAACCTGACTTAGCCATTTTTGTTGTTCATCGCTGTAGTTGTGCTTGACTGGAGCGCTGGTGTGGTGTTTCTTGACTTGAGCATAGCAAAGACGTGAAACCACTGCCGCGAGCGGCAGCAGCATATCTTTTAATGCAGCAACGTATTTAGTAGCTATATTTACATCTTTCTTTTTACGCAGATCTTTCTTCATCCGTCCGTCGGTCTGTCGACATTAAGAGCAAACTCGATAAAATAAAAGACATACGGTGAATGTGGTTCTAATTTCAATGTTTAAACCTCACTGTCTGAAATTCCTTTTTTCATTTATTAGGATTACGCTTCAAATTAAGGTTCCAGTAAAGGTAGCGGAGGCCACACGCTAAGGCCGTTTGAGCCGATGGAAGTGCTTCTGCTGTCTCCTGGCTGTTGTTGCCGAGTTTCAAAGAAGACACAGAAGAAAACGGCAACGGCATCTCGACTGGCTGGAACGAGGCCACAATAACTGACGCGTGTATACACGGTCGCGAATCGACAGAATTAGATGTAATAAAAAAGAAAGACTGCCTAAACCGAACTTATGAATTATCTTCCTTAACATTCGGTAAGAGGACACGCCCAAACTATCATTTGCCTGTGAGTTGGCAAAAAGGCGCCCGCAAAACGTCCAAACCGGCCTGCGAGGCACCCGAACAAGTAGCCGTCTGTTAGACGCCCAAAGGAGCCTGTCAGACGGCACCGTCGGCCGAAACGACGAGGCTCTCGGCAATACAGCAGAGGTGCTACTTGCCACCATGCCATTCAGTAGAACGCAGAAACGTTTTGTAATGTAGACATTTAAAGATTGAATCAGCGCCAACACAGGTTCTAATACGTTTAGAACAGTTATACTACACTCAGACTAACAAAGTTTTTAGAATTGGCCCCAAAACGGGTTCTATTAATATAACTCCAAAAGTAGTCAGGAAAATTAAAATCATTTTATTACGAATTTCTGTGAGTAAGCAACCTAACTATAAAACCACTGGGCGATGGCTGGGGCCTGACGCCAGATTTGTCATCGGGTTACGCTGAAGCTTGGCTCAGGTGAAGTGGTTCCGTAAAACGGCTTTCGCCGCAAATGCTTCAAGATTAGGCTTTAGTGGGACGTTCTTGCGGGCTAGTTGGTTCATAGTTGGAGAAATGTTAGAACTTCACAAAAGACGAGGACAAAGGCAACGAGGAACGCACAAAACAGCACGGGCGCAGACTGCCGACTGTTCATTCATGAAAATGCAGCACAGTCTATATCAATCGAAAACCCAAGCACGTGACCACCTTGTCACTCGCACATGTACAGATGAAATGGATGTGAGAGCACAGCTGACTTATCGGGTGATACTGCTGAATATTGAAGAAGAATATAAAAACAAGATTTAAACTTGAGCCGAAGGCACACTGCGCGTATTTAAAAAAAACAAGAGAACAACAATAGGTTAGCATGACAAAGATGAAAAGAAGGCATATGCCATTCAACAATTAACCAGCGTAGGGGCGAAAAGTGAGGGAATCAATACATGAAGGCGAAAAACAAAGCAACAGACAACCAGAGTCAAAGCAGAAAAACTAACAGTCAACGAAAGTAAAGGTGAAAATGACGAAGTTTAAAACGTCAATTGCAAAAATGGAAAGCACTGGCATGAAACGGCAGAAAGGGTGCGAGTGTGGACAAAAAAAAGATCATGGTAAAAAAATTAAACTCAGCCAATGAGTCGTGAACAATTCCATCCCTGGAAAACTGAGCATTTCGAAAAAAGAAGTTTTTACAGAAAGCCCTCCAGGACAGCAATTTCCCCTGATAACGGCGAAATAGAGGGGGTTATGATACACGTGTTACGGAATTTTCCTATGTACAACGCTTCCACGAATTCCATTCCTGTCTGGTCTGTCGATCTGAACACAAAGGTACGTTTTTTAAACAATTTACAGAGTGCATTTCTGGAATTGTTCATGTAGTTCCCCACACCAGTGACAGGATCTATATTGGAAAAACCCGTAGGTGTTTCAACGAAAGGGCACGTGAACGCAACTTGACTTTGAAAAACTATAAAAACTGCAAAGGCAAAGGTGAGGCCAAGAAAAAGACTCCATGCAAGCCGCTGTTTAAAAACACGATCATTGTGTTCAGATCGAGAGACCAGACAGAAAGGGAAGTCACGGAAGCGTTACACATAAGAAAATTCAGTAACATGTGTGTCATTACACCCTCTATTTCGCTATTACCAGAGGAATTTGCTTTTCTGGTGGGCTTTTTGTAAAATATTTTTTCGAAATGTTCAGTCTTCCAGGGATGAAATTGTAATAAAGGAGTAATTACTCATTGACACCCACCCGAGCGCAGCCATACGGCCACAAAGGAAAGCTAAACAGCTTTCTCAGAAGCTTCGTAGAAGAAAAATTCGTCCAGGTCCGGGGTTCGAACCCGGGACCGCCGCTTCACCGGAGCAGTCGCTCTACCAACAGAGTTAACCGGCACGGCAAGCTTATGGTAGGGCGAGAGCGAATTGATCAATAACTCGAAGTGGGAGCAGTTCTGGTCAAATGTTTAGGGGAATCCCCCCAGGTGAAGTTGAGTTGTAATAAGGGTGTAATAACTGACTGACATCCACCCGAGCGCTTTCCTTTGCCTTTCGTTTGTAGCCGTATGACTGCGCTCGGGTGGATGTCAATGAGTAATTACTTCCTTATTGCAAATCTACTCCACATTGGGGGATTCCCCTGAACATTTGACCAGGGATGAATTTGTTCGCCACTCATTGGCTGAGTTTCAATTTTTACCATGGTTTTTTTGCCCACACTCGCGCCAATTCTGCCTTTTCATGCCAGTGTTCCAATTTTTGCACTTCATATTTTTTAACTTCGTCATTTTCACCTTTACTTTGGTTGATTGTTGCTTTTTGTGCTTTTACTCTGGTTGTCTGTTGCTTGGTTTTTCGCCTTCGTGTTTATATTCCCTCCCTTTTCCCTTTTCGAAAGACTACGCGCAGTGCGCCGGCCCACCGAAAGGAAATACAGAACTAAATCCACGTATGATCTAGCCCTTTGTCGCCGAGCTCAACAACAACTAAAGCGCCACCTCGCGAGATTAGGGAGACAACTTTGGAGGCAGTTCTGTTCATCGCTGGACACTCGCAAACCGCTATCGCGTATTTGGCATGTTGCCAGGAGCTTGCGTTCACCCCCACAAGAACGGTATTCTTTCAATACCCTGTCCATTCACCAACGCCGCAATATTGTAGAGGTAGCAGAATAATTCTGCAGAATAGTTGCGGGCACAACTCCGGTAGCATAAAACAGTTTGGAGGCTTTTGTGCCACCTTCACCAGACGACTACTGCGACATGCTATTCACGACGCCTGAACTAGAAGCTGCTCTTTCCTCATGTAGGCGTGCATCAAGACCTTGTTCTGACGGGATTTCGTACGCGTCTCTCTCTAACGTTTCCATGAAAGGCCGAACTGTGCTGCTCAGTTACTACAGTGATACATTGGCTTCCGGAATCATTCCAGAACACTGGAAGATCAGCCGCCTGGTCGCTCTCTTAAAGCCTGGAAAGCCTCCTTATGAGCTTACCTCATACCGGCCAGTTGCACTAGCAAGCTGCGTCGGTAAGGTTATGGAGCGAATGGTGCGGTCGCGGCTCGAATGGTTTTTAGAGCAGAATGCTCTCTATCCGGACACGATGACCGAGTTCCGGCGGGGACGTTCTTCGATTGACAGCGTAATCTCCCTCATATCGAGAGTGGAACATGAAAAACGTAGTCGCCAGCTCGTCGCTCCTGTGTTCGTAGACATCAAAATGACCTACGATAACGTACAGTTGGGGACAAAAGTTTTTGGACCGCATGCTCTGTAAATGAAGCCGATAGCTCTATTATAAGCAACCGGCTGGAGACCACACTTGTGAAGGTTAAGGTTAAATTCCTGTTCTTTCAGCTCCACAAGTGTGGTCACCACCTGGCGGCTAATAATGGAGCTATCGGCTTCATTTACGAAGCATGCGGTACAGAAATTTTTGTCCCCATCTGTACTTCATGACGCCATCTTTGATGCCCTTTACTACATAGGCGTTGGCGGTCAGATGTGCTCGTGGATTGTGAGCTACCTCAACGGCAGGTCCGTTTACATGTCTACGCCTGACGGAGAGGCTGCCCATCATCAGGTTTGCCGTGGAGTTCCTCAGGGAGGAGTTCTCAGCCCAACCCTATTTAACGTGGCGTTGATTGTACTGGTCAGTGAACTTCCCACTCACATTCGCTTTAGTGCCTATGCTGATGATACTGCATCTGGGCTTCGGGTTCGACACGTCCTCAAATGAGCCCGAGATTACAACATGCCGTGTCATCTATATCAAGGTACCTACGGTGTCAGGGTTTGCACTTAGCAGCTGAAAAATGTGCTGTGGTCGCATTCACGCAAATCTATCTACCGCTACCCGGTAACACTTCAAGGGGTTGCAATACCATGTCTCCCACCACAGATTGTTGGGCATTATCATTGGCAGTGATCTGTCACGGTCGAGCCATATAAATATGCTAAAGGAAAGACTCAATCATTTTTGCCATGTCCTTCGCTTCGTAGCAGGCTTTAATTGGGGCCCAATGGAGTTCTCCTTGCCAAGATTTTACTATACTCTCTTTATAGGCTACATTCATTACAGCCTTCCTGTACTCTCTACCATGAGCATTTCCTGCTCGCGGACATTATAGGGTGTTCAAGCACAGGTCTCAAGATATTCCTCGGATTACCACGTTGTGCCTCGAACAAAGGCACGATTGAGGAATTTCGTGCGTGCCCAATATCGATCTACCTGTCACATGAACCACTTCGTGTATATTTACACGCGCTTACACGGCGCAGCTGTCACCCGCTGACGAAGAATTTTGATGAGCGACCGGACAGCAGTCTAGCACGTGAACTTCGCTTCCATCAATCCCAATTGCCATCACACTGTGCCCTGCCGCATCATCCCTTGCAGCCACCAAGAGTGATGGCTCAGCCTTCAGTATGCCTGCATGTCTCTGGCATACTAAAGAAATCTGTGATGCCGGCTTGCGGACTAAAGCAACTTGCTCTTGCGTACATCTGGTGAGAATACCAAAACTGTGTGCACGTTTACACGGATGGATCTGCGTCACCAAAGGCATCAACAGTAGCTTTGATAACAACCGCTGAGCCGACGACCCGCAGATTAATTTTAGGACACAAGTCTACTTCAACCATTGCAGAGCTTGCGGGCCTTCGGGAAGCGATTCGCTACATCTGCGGAGAACCGCCTCAGAAGTGGTGCAGTTTCACTGACTCTAAACCTGCGCTACAAATTTTGGGATGCTTCCTACGCCACACCGCCTACCAAGCTCTGGCTCTTGATATCACTAGCCTCCTGTCATCTACCCAGGAAAAAGGCCACCGTATGGTGTTCCAGTGGATCCCTGGACACTGCGGACTCGATGGAAATGTGACCGCGGACGCTGAAGCAAGGAGCGCCTCCAGCAGTGGCCTGCGCACAGCCGTGCCGTTCTCTTGACCGGGCACAAATTATCTCTTTTCGCAATCTATGAGAAGTGCGACGGCTAGGTACTGGGCCCTGCCAGACACTCGACACATCCGCCTTAAACCCCTAAATATGGCTATGACCTTTTCTGTTCCTTGTGGAATACCACGCCCTATTGCATGCATAATCCATACATCACGTTTAAATGTCACCTTCACGCTCAAGTACTTGCACTTGATTGGACAAGCGGACTCTCCGGACTGTATCACATGTGGCGTGCTAGAGACTGTAGAACATGTTTTAGTGGAGTGCCCAGAATGCGCACGAGAAAGCCTCATGTTAGCATCTGCTTTGAAGTCTTTTGACACCAGGCCCCTCTTGGGGGATGTGATCCTCGGCGCTTGGCCAGATAGTTGGAAAACTCTACAGGCAGCGCGAGCGCTCTCCCGCTTTTTAAGTGACATGGGCCTTGCCTCGCGTTTATGAAGTAAGAAAGTGCGCCTTCTTTTTGTCTTTTTCATTGGCCTCCTCGCATCATCATCCCTCACCGTGACCCTTTTTTTTTTCTCCTCTTCCCGTTCCCCAGTGCTGAATAGCAGGCGAGATATTCATTTTTACGGTCAACTTCTCTGCCTTTCTCGTCAATAAGCTCCGTCTCTCTCTCCCTTTTCGCCCTTACACTGGTTAACTTTTGAATTACTTATGCCTTCTTCACATCTTTGTCACTCTCACCTATTGTTGTTTCCTCGTTGTTGTTTTTCAATGCGCCCAGTGTGCCTTTGGCTCAAGTTGTTATATTGTTTTTATATTGTTATTTAATATTCAGCAGTATCACACGTTTAGTCAGCTGTGCTCTCACATCCATTTCATCTGTACATGTGCGAGTTACCATGTGGTCACGTGCTAAGGTTTTCGCTTGATATAATCTGTGCTGCATTTTCATGAATAAACATTTGGCAATCTGCGCCCGTGGTGTTATGTTTCTCGTTGCCTTTATCCTCGTCTTTTGAGCAGTTTAAACATTTGTTGATCAAGAATAGGGGCGTCGCAGCAACTAGGTCCGCTCAAGTGAATGATGCAGTAAGAGATGCGCTAACCCCACCTGTCATCTAGCAGACAGGCCATAGAAGCTTCAGCTAAGGGCACTTACTCGTGTGATGCCTAGCTCTCAAATAGTGTGAGAATAAAAATAACAGTATTGCTGAAATACGGAAATAATTTTGTACGCTGTGAAGCACAACTAGGGAGGCATTAATGATGTATATAAAAGACAGCGCTCGAGACATGACACCAGTTTTATACCTTCACGAGATTACCAAACGAAGACTCCTTGCAAACATTGCAACTTTTTGTGCTTTTGGAGCGAGCACGGCGTCTTTCTTTGCAATGCGTGGCTTCTTAAGTTGTTTTAAATAAGCCTTCAATGCTGCAGGCCTCATAAAAAAATGGCGGCCTGTTTTATTGGTTCAGCCAAATGCGAATGAGCTGCTCTAGTATTCGCTGTTCGGATACATTGTTAACCACGGATGGAAGCCATTCGTGTAGCGAGAATGGGTTGATGCTCATATATGCAGACTTGGTGCTTGTCCACCTTATGTTCATAGACCGTCCTCATGCAACTCCTGAAGCAGTGGTGCATCCCTTCAGCGGTACGACTCTCTCCTGGAATAAGAGGAGCTGCCATTAAAGGGGCTCGTGAGAGCCAGGTTGCGCTTCCCGAGCGAGCCCTGGGGGCAATTTTTAATTGAACTGCCACCTGCCACGGTGGGCAGTTTACCCAGAACCCGGCGGGCAGTGGCAAGTGGGAAACCTGCTAGGTGTATATATTTATACACACGCACCTGGGCAGGCTGCCCACAACTCGGTGAGCAGATGGGCAGCCTGCCACAAAGCAGCCTTTGGGCAGACATACAGACAGACAAAGACAAAACGGCAAAGTGTAAGAAATGGCCACCATGTGTGCTATGGCACTAAAAAACTATGGAGACACTTAAAACACACCTAAAGAGTGGAATGCAATACCAGCTTCTGTTGCGACTTGTATATTCCTTTGCGTTAGTATATTTCCAATTGTTGGTCCATCAGGCGCCATATTCGGACTGCCAGCTGCGGTAGCAGGCGTCCGCTATGCTGCGATCGTGCCGACGTTTGCACCCGAGTACAGAAGAAGGTTGCTCACAACCAGGTGGGCAGGTTGGGACAGCGTAACAAGGTCACGTGACCTCTCTCAACAAATCGTGGCAGGTTGTGATGCCTTCACAAGGTCACAGGACCTCTCGCGATCAATCACGAATTCAGAGCCATAGAATGGCGGATTTCGCTTATGACGTGAGGCATAATGCTGTCGCATTCAAAATTACGTACTTTACACAGAAATGAGTCGGTCAGATTACCGGTTGTGGCGGTGTCCTTGAAATGAATTGAAAGACGGAAAGGAACGGAGTATATCCCATTTACGGGGCGCTAAAACTCACATTAGCACGGCGGAGTTTTGGCCGCTCTTTCCAAGGCCACTTCGCATGGTGTTTTTAAAACGACTGACGACAGTGGGGGCCCTGCAAACCCAGGCAGATATCACTCCCATCGCCACGTCACGTTAGTGTCAGCCCAAGCCGCGAGTTTGAGCACGTATTCCTAACTAGTTTACGGGCGGTGGAAAATTATAAAAGTGCTTGCACGCTGCGTGAAGATTCAAAAAATAGCTGAAAGTCTGTTGCGCCTTGTTTTCATCTTTTGGGCAAATGATTGCATATTACTGACAAGTTCCTAAAAATTTTGAAAAGAGATTCAGCCAATGCTGGCGTGGCCGTTGTACAGTTGGTAATTTGCGCCCTTAAAGACAGCTTTCTGCTAATAACTTTTAGTAGCAAAAATTAGCCTTCATTAATTTTATTTTTCAATCTAATTCCGCATATTCTCAAAAGGGAAATAGCTGTATTACATACTGCATATGGCGCATGAACGCCTTAGTTTCTTATGGGAGAACAAACAAAGCACAACAACACGAAAGAGCCTATCGTGAGTCATCTAATTTATTTTTTTCCGCACTCCACAAGTCTTTCTCATTAACTTCTGGGCAGGCAACCAGTGCCCTATTTCATCACGACTAATATGCAGCTGAACTCATCCTACCTAGAAATTCTGGAGACGTGCATTTTTTCGCTGGGAATTGTTCTACGCTGACGCAATTTTTTTCTTATATAGTACGATTCAACTATATCAGTCATCTATTCGCTTATCTCCCTTCGGCGGGCCACAATTAAAATTCATGCACAAGAACTCTGGACTTCCCAAGACGAAGACAGTCAAACCGACAGCGCAATAACAAAGCTTAGTCAGCCTTGATGCGTCTGATTCCATCTGCCAAGTTTGCGTGTTAGGCTGCATTTTTATTTCACATTTGACACAGCGAACTAGCTCAGAAGAAAAATGCCTCGTCTCAATTCTGTTTTTCACGTGGTCAAAGCAACCGAGCCTTCGGGAAAAAAAAATCGTTCATGTGATAAGCTCCTGAGCTTCGTCACTACATCGCCTTTCAATCTCTTGCATCGTAACGCCCGTATGTTGCTAATGCAAAGCGACCGTTGAAATTAGAGATGTTTGGGGACACGTTCAAGCATTGCCATTAGGATATTCTTCTAGGGCTAATTTATATTCTTCACCCCGTTAGAAGCGTTCCAATTGATGAGCCTCTTCTGCGAAAAATTTTCATTCGTTCAACCACGCCTAACGTCAGTCCGTGAGCAACTGTGAACCAAAATCAAGAGGGAATTGGCATCACGGTTATAGTAAAGATAGGCGAATGCCACATATAGAGACGAATATTTTCTCACACCCACGAGGAGAAATGAACACCATTACGACAGAGGCCTGGTCAAGCTGGTACATAATTAAGAAAGAAGTGTTTTGTCCGGAGTTTGCATTTCTTAGAAATTAAAACTTAATGGTACTCGGCTGTTCTTACGATGGGCTCTAATTGACGCCGCAAAATTTATTACAGCGTGAATGGCACGAGATCAAATACTTTTTGAAGTGTATGCTGTGGGTTTCTTTTTCATTTTTTTTAACGCGTTCAAATCTTTACAGCAATAACTTTGCATTCGCTGGGACTATGCTGTTACTCCGTTCTCATTACTTTATTAAATTCCCTGATAAGTTTCGTTGATCCCCATATCATACTGGAAATCAGCGCAAGCAGACCACAGCGCTCGTGTTGTCTCTTCTCTTCTGTATGTCTCCTTTTTCGCGCAAATTTTTTAATAATTAAAAAGCGGCTAGACCAACTTTTTGCGCTCAAATAAAAAAAACTGACACGAAGCCGCTAAACTCGCTATGGAACAAATTTATTTAGTATGTATTCAATGATTAGCATCAAGAATTCAACGTGACGCTACTTCAATTTACGGGTTAGCAATTTAACCTTTTCATGCGACTTGTCGGCAGGTCCTGTAGACCTGACTGAGAGACTAACTATAATTTGTCTTCGGCTTTTTCGAATACCGTCAGAAAAGCCATAGCGTCAGAAGCGCCTTAGCACCCATAGCCTGGAGAAGTGCACTCATCATTTTATGCATAAGCTTTGTCGTTCAAGTATTGAATGCCCGAATTTCCCCCACGATGATATGGCTACGCATGTCGATTGACTCGTTTAGTGACTGTAAAACCGGCTTCTCCTCAAAGCTTCTTTCTTAACTAATGATGGAGCAGCAGATTTTTAAAATAGAAAATATAGCTGAAATTCGTACGTTTCGTGCGGAGGAATTGGTCTAGATGATTTCAGTGACAAAAGCAAAGACTCCTAGAGTTCGGTGATTTGTCCTTTTAGTGATGGTCAGTGTTATTATTATTTAGTAAACGTGCAACGCGGGGGTGTGAACTCAATAAATAATGAATTTGGTGAAACCTGTTGGTGATGTGGGGCTTCTACTAAACCAAATGACTCTTGGTAAAATGAGTTATGAGTGCGTCCGATTCCTTTTCAAGGTTTTGATGACAAGGAGAAAGAAGCGCAGAGTGTGGCTTCCGTTTCTGTGAGCTTGTGTTCGACACAGATGCATTTGTTGTTGTTGTGGTTGTCGTCGTTGTCGTCGTCGTCGTCGTCGTCGTGTTTTTGTTGTTGTTGTTGTTGTGGTTGTTACCCTCGAGAAGCACGCGACAAGTGCAGCTTCTTTGTAGCCTTGCTTTGTGTTCATAGTTGCAATTCTTAAAGTTTTTCTTCATATTTGCATTGATCCGGTGTAGCACAGTGCACCTGTGGCTCGCCGGGAGCGTATATATGAGATCGCGTTGACCAGAAATAAATCACTTAATAGCCCTTGTCTCTGGTCTCCCCGACATAAGCACTCTAAACACGAATACACCCATATGGGAGTAAAAAGGGAGTGAGCTGTCCTTTAGTGCACTGCACTAGAGGACAGCCCACTCTCTTTTTACTCCTGTTTAAAGTCATATGAGCGTCTGGGCTGGCGCTTTCATTGCTTAGCAGTTATACACCAAATATGCCCACAAAAAGCAATTTAAAGCATTCCTCTATTTTCCCTAACGCTCATTGTGATCTGCACTAGTGTTCTCCAGTCTATAGACTTTTTAACTGCTTACAACACAACTGAGCTGCAGCATGACTGAGCGCGCGTGCGTGTTGGTTTGTGCTGCGCACGCGAAGTAGAGGCCTGTATGAAATCTAACAATCAGAACGCTGTTGGCACAGCCATTGGAATTATAGCTGCGCCCGAAAAGGCAAACGTAAAAGGTCTATCGGCTGCTTTGACGCAGCACCCCGACCCCACAGTCGCAGACGCACCTTCTGCCATGCTATTCATCCGCTCCGGTCATATAGCACAAATATTTCGTAACGATTGGATTCCACGTGCCTTCGTCTATACACACAGTCAGGCCGATGAGTAGCGCAACAGGCGACCCCAACGTCGATACCACCTACAGTGCTCAGGTAGAAAGGCGCCATACTGCTAACGTCGAGAAATGGCTAGTGGAGCGGCACCTTAGTACTAGAACTTCCGTGTGCGTTAATCGCACAGAAATATTCTCAGCGGTGTACCCACTGCTGATGTTTTGGGAGGTCTTAGTTGGGGCAAACCTGCTTCTGCAGTTACTCGAAGCTCTTCTTACTTCTGTTGTCCTTATCCACCATACATACCTTAACGAATTCCTTCGGCGGGACGTCGAAGCTGATATACAGCATCTAATCCCACTCTGCTTTACTGAGACAAACAGGAATCTGGTGTATGGCAGAAGCGGGTTTCTCAATTTGAAATGCATAAAATGTATTAATAAAGTTCATATTTTGGCTTCTCCGTGCTCAGTCTCACTTGTCTGCGCAGTTTTTGTCCGTCTGTTCATTGATCATTCAGATGCACAGCTGCACATGCGCAAACATCTGTCCATGCTTTGCCGAACCTGTGCTTAATCATCATTGATTCGTACTTTGTGGCCTGCACTTTATTTCGCTCAGAACTGTTAGGCCCACGAACGCGTCTTTTTTTTACTGGATGGGTGGCAATGCAAAGATTGAATTCGAAGCGCACCATGTTAATATCAAACACTAGGCGTTTTACGACGTCACATTACCATTTGTACAGTAGCGATGTATCATGCACTCCATACCTTGAGTATGTGTACCACTAGCCCTTTAGAGTGAATACAGTTATACCACGACATCATATATCATCCTACTGCCGCCTGAAATAATGCCGATAGTTTCAGCCCTTAGTGGGCTTTCCATGGCATGAATGATTAGACGCGGAAACGGTGAAGCTAGAATTGGTTTTGAGTTCCAGTTCGTTTTTCTAGAAAGATACAACACTTCTGCTAGATGTGAGGCAGACTGGGTAAAAGCTACATTAAAGCTGCTTGGCTGACCCCGTCACCTGTAGAATGTTGCAGCATACACGGCATCAAGAGGCACGGTACATCATCATCACCCTGACTATGCCCACTGCAGGGCAAAGGCCGCTCCCATATCTTTCCAATTAACCCTGCCCTTTGCCAATTGCGCCCATCATGTCCCCGCAAACTTCTCGTACTCTTCGATCCACCTAACTTTCTGCCACTCCTTGCTACCCTTCCCTTCTCTTGGTATCCACTCCGTTACCCTTAAGAGCCGGCGGTTATCTTGACTTCGCATCACACGCCCTGTCCAAGCCCATTTCTTCCTCTTGATTTCGACTAGGATGTCATTAACCCGCGTTTGTTCCCTCGCCCACTCTGCCTTATCCCTGTCCCCTTAATGATACACTAGTCATTTTTCTTAACATACCTCGCTGCGTTGTCCTTAACTTAAGTTGAACTCTTATCCTTAGCATCCATGTTTCTGTCCCATAGGTGAGCACCGGTAAGATACAGCAGCTATATCGCTATAATAGCTTATAGTGATCGGGCGGTGTTGCTTTTACCAGCCACTATGCTTTCCGGGTGCGGATGGCCGACAGTCCTGCCTGTGAAAGCTGTTGTTGTGAGGAGACCATCGCTCATCTTCTCTATGAGTGCCCTGCATTTGCAAGAGCAAGACATACACTGTGTTGTGCACTGGACCGCCTCGATCCTCGCCCATTAACAGAGCAAAAGATCCTCGGTCCGTGGCCACAGCATTCGACTGCCCTCAATGCATACAAGGCACTATTTGCCTACTTGAGAGCGACTGGATTGAGTGACAAATTGTGACAGCGTTGTGTGTGTGTGTGTGTGTTATGCCTTTTTCCCCTTCTCTCTTCCTCCTTTTAGTCGCCTAATTCTTGTTCCCCAGTGCAGGGTAGCCAACCGGAACCTTTTTCTGGTTAACATCCCTGCCTTTCCCTCCTCCTCTTTATCTATCCATCTATAGTGAGCGGGACCCTCAAACAAATGTTGTTGGGCCCCAGAAAATGTGTGTTTCTATTTGAGGATTTATACTAAATAAATACACCATTTTTTTCTTTCCTTCTGTCTCTCTTTCTTCTTTCTTTCTTTCTTCCTTTCCTCCTTTCTTTCTTTCATTCTTTCTTCCTTTCATCCTTTCTTTTTTCTTTCCTTCCTATCTTTCCTTCCTTCCTTCCTTCCTTCCTTCCTTCCTTCCTTCCTTCCTTCCTTCCTTCCTTCCTTCCTTCCTTCCTTCCTTCCTTCCTTCTTTCTTTCTTTCTTTCTTTCCTTCCTTCCTTCCTTCCGTCCTTCTTTCCTTCCTTCCTTCCTTTCTTCCTTTCCTTCTTTCCTTCCTTCTTTCATTCTTTCTTTCAATAATTTTGTTTTGAAGAGAATATATATGTCAAAAGGAAAAATAAAAAGTAACTAGTTTTCAGCAGCGAGACCGCACAGTGCGCCTTGATAATGTCACCTTATTTGTTTTTCATGGAGAAATCGCTGCTTTTCCTTGGTTAGCACAGATTTGTTTGAGTATATTGGCGGGCTCTATCTCAATTTCTGGAAACCGTACTTGGTAAAAAGCCGTAGGGTTGCAGGTTTCCGCGGCTCAAGACTACGTATTAACAATTATCAGTCATGCTTCGGATTCTTGGGCGTTCTGCGACTGAGTACTTCGCCGTGGAGAGACCTCGAGTCTGCTACAGGCCTGAGGGACCTTAATTTTAAATTTAAAAAACTGCCTTATCTAAGATAGAAACAACATCTGGATGAAATATGCACCAATCCTTTCTAGACATTTTCTGTTGAGCAAACATAATTATCTTTTCATCAAGATTTCATTAATTTTTTTCAAGGCGCAATCTTTTAATAAACATAGGATGGTGCTCAAGACTAGAACATTGCACCGGTGGCAATTGGTAGAGCCAGTCTGGAGACAAAGTTTAACACTGAGAAAAGTTTGCCAAATATTTAACTACAGGTAATAACGCCTTGTGACTATTTGGTTTGCTAAAACTACTTTTTTGGATGCGGCAGATAAAAAGAGAACACTGAGATTTTGAGTTTCCCGGCATGCATAATATTCTTTCTTGCAAATGTCAGACTTATCTCACCATAAATCTGAAGGGAAGTTTGCATTGGTGATATTTTCAGTTTCGTCACCTTGTGCTGTATCTATAACTGTATCTTTACGCCCGCACTTTTTGTGCGGATTTCTTGTTTAGTACAAGGATGCCGGATTCAGTATCTTGATTTCATATCATGCGCAACCATACCTGAGGATATAAAAATAAGTTTCCTTTTGTGCATAACAACCTTAGCTCCACAGCGTTCGGGAAGAACAATTTTCTTTTCTTTAGGCTTAGAGAGAACTCACATCTTTCTTTTTGAAGGAATAGGCACACATGTTGCAATACGTTTCACCGAAAACCGGCTTCGAGAATATATAATGCAGCCTGAAATGGTTTCACGCTTTCAGTGGGTTTGACAGTTGAAAACGGGACCATATCTCACACACAGTTTTGATGTCAAAACCACTTGCGAAATTGCGTAACCTGGTTGTAAAGGTTAGTTAAACCAATGTTCAGTTTTAAGTTTCCTCATGGGCTCTCAGCTGATTGTATTGAGAGAACAGAGCGCGCTCAATATAAAGCAAAAGATATTACCTGAAAAAGGTCAGGAGTAGTGAAATAACTACAAATCAGGTTTCATATAGAATAGAACCACAAACTACTGCCCATACGGCTTCAATGCGTCGACTAAAAGAAATAAAAAAGAACGGAACTGACCCATTGAAAGTATATTAGACTCTAATACTGCTTATTAACAATTATTTGGTGTTTTGCAAATAATAAGGTTTATAGCCGGGTTATGAGGGCGCAAAATGTACGTGATTCCAGTCCCGGGTGACAGTGGATTAACCCGCAGGCAAGCATGAAAAATATCGCTTCACTTAACATGGTATATTCTTAATTGAAAATTGCAATGTAAGGGCGGTTGGAGTGTAAAATATTGAGGTGGCTGAGTGCCAAGCACCGTTACGAAAATGTGAACTAAGTTTAATTATATGATGCACGTAAGAGAAAACTACTTTAGGGACAACTGTAAAATCAGAGGAGCTTTACGAGCCTTAGTCGTGTTAAAGGTACTTCAGATAAAATGCAAGGCAATACTTTACTCAGCTGTTACGGTCGGATTTATAATCACCTTAAACTAAAATATTACGTCATAATCGAAAAAGTGGTCTGATACTGCGTGGTAAGAGAAGTTTGCACAACGGCTAGAGTTTTTCACCAGACTATCGTGATTATGTTGCTTTTTTGTGTTGAGAATTTTAATGGCGTACTCTATTGATTATTTTTAACCAGCATACAATAACAACCGTAATCTTTTTATCCAGCGCTCAAAGGGCAAAGCCCAGTGATGCAAGTAGCTTTTTTTCCAGGCGCGGTTTCATGCGAGATATTTGTTATTTTATTTTCCTGAATACTTCTACCACTTATTCGTCAAGCCGCGAATAAAAGTTTGGAGAATGTTTATAGCAGTATTTGCAACGGCTCAAACATTTTTTGAATGTCTACGTGGCTTTATTCTTGTTACCTTGAAGAACAACCTACCAATATTCCTTTCATGGCGAGATAGGCTTAATGGCTTATTCCAAGGGGAAAGAACCTAGTCGGAAGTTAAATTTATTTTATTAGTACCACCGCGGTGGCTGAGTGGTTATGGCACGCGGATGCTTGTCCGAAAGACGGGGGTTCGATCCCGGACACTGCGGTGAAAGGTCAATGGAGGCGAAATTCTAGAGGCCCGTGTACTGTGCGATGTCAGTGCACGTTAAAGAACCCCGGGTGGTCGAAATTTTCGGAGCCCTTCACTACGGCGTCCATCATAGCCTGAGCCGCTTTGGACCGTTAAAGAACCATAAAAAATAATTTATTTTTTATTCAATAATAAAAGCCTTGTTTTGATCCTAGCAGGGTGAATAAAAAGGAGAAACGAAAGAACAACAACGTTAACCGGACATCACACCGGGTAAATAAAGCAGAAAACAATCATTCTTATTAGTTACCATGCGGAAAAATAATAAAACATAAGTAAACCTGTCCGTGAATTAGGTATGGCTGGTGCTAGCGAGTATGCCTCAATACTTAAAGCGGCTGATAGCTGAAGGTTTCCTCGTTAAACTTCGATTAAAAGTCTGCAAACAATTGAGAAAAGGTAAATTTCTTTAATTTTTTAGAGAGAAATAACATGAATTAAACCCCAGGGTGACGGGTACGGAGAAGTATTTGTACAAATAAACAATACATAATAAATTGCTTTCGAGACTTAATTTTTAGTTCAGGAAACGGCTTCCAAACAGCGCATGCTAAGTCAAGTTTTGGTCTAATTAATTAATAGCAAGCAAGTAATTTCAAGCCAGGGCAAGGAGTTTACGTCATAAGGAAAAGATTTTACGGAACGTGGAAGAGCAAATGCTATCTATAGGGCAAGGCTATAATAAATTGTTAATAAGTGTGAAACCTAAATACTTATATTTAGTGTCTCCCTGTAGAGGTGACGAACCTAGCATGTTCATAAAGAAGAGCGGGGAGTTTCGAATGAAGAGGTGAAGAAAACCGTCATCATTATTAAGCCTCAGTCCCTAAATTTACACCACCGAAAAATGTTAGCAGGGACGGCGTTCACATCCTTTTTATCATCATTTCAAGTGATTTCTTGTAAAAGCACTAGATCATCCGAGGAACGAGACTAGCTACAGCGACCGTCATCAAATCAGCAGCAGCCAAGGAAGGAAATATACTTACTCAGGCAATATTATGTCTCTAATAGCACACATCATTGTTTTAAAATTTTGGAATACCGTGTCAGAACTGATATGTATGCTAATTCGTTTTTGTTCGTTCCATCAGCGAATGAAACTGATTTTCAGATGAGCAAGTGCGCCGCGTAAATGATGCGTTTTTTCAACTCTGCAACCCCCCCCCCCCCCCCCCCGCCCTGCAATCTGTAGCGCCCTTAGTTAGCAATCATTTTTTAAAAGGTAAACAACCTGATCTGCACGTTAGGATTATGCATAATATCAAATCATATCAAATCAAATTTTATTCCGCAACAAAAAAGTGACGAGGAGGGCAGGTAAATCTGTGAGAAACAGCTTGAGGAGCCCTGACCCCCAACACACGGACAGCATAGAAGCGTGCGGCTAAGTACACTTGGACACTTGGACAAAACACATACATGAGTTAAGCAATATCATTCGAAGAGGAAAGCATCAGGAAAAAAGAAAAAAAGGGCAGTGTATGGCCTCATTATACAAACATTGCTCGGACTTCTTTTTGTTATATACCAGATATGTTAATTTTAGTTTCTTTTAATACACGATTTAAAAGTGTGGCAAGTTGAAATTTCCTCATTTGATGTCCATAATTGGTTCTGCATTTGGCGACGTACCACAATTCGGGATGGCGAACATTATAAACAGGGAAGTTTTCCGCTAGCCGTGCTAAGCTTGTTACGGCATCATTATTTTTTAGTAAACAGAGTTTACACAAACGACATAGCTTGTAGTCATACATTAATGAAGCCTGAATTATGTGCTGCTTTTTGAATAAACCTGCAGTGTGAGAGCGATAAGGAACTTTAAAGGCTAAGCTTAAAGCTCTTTTTTGTAAGACGGAAAGTTTACTAATATTTCCAGTTGTCGTTGTTGACCACACAAGGAACGCGTAACTTAATAAAGAAGAAAATAAAGATTTATATATGAGTATGTTAACAGACGTATGAAAGAAGTAGCAGTGGCGGCGCCTAATGCCGGTTGTCCAGATAGTTTATTAATAATATAGTTCACGTGATGATCCCATGTCAAGTTTTGTGATATGTATACGCCCAGTGATTTAAAGTTTTTTGACCACTTCAATTTCAGAGTTATTTATCAAAATAGGAGGCAACTGCACATGTGTATGGCAGCGGTGAAATAAAGCAGCCTTCGTTTTATTACTGTTACTTTAAGGCAGTTCATTTCTGCCCGTGCATTAATTTTTGACAGTGCGCTATTTGCTCGACTAGCTAAATCTGCACATGATTCGCCTGAAAAGGACAAACTCGTGTCATCAGCATAGATTATATGATGGGCCGTTTTATCGATACGGTCTATCTCATTGATATAAAGGATGAACAGAAAGGGTACCAGTATGCTTCCCTGCGGGACACCAGCTTTAATTTTATTGAGGAATGTTCTCCTTCAGTGACGACAAATTGAGAACGGTATTGCAAGTAGGACATAATTTTGTCCGCGATGCCTCTTATGCCATAATGATCAAGGTTTTGCAGCAGAAGTTCATGAATAATTAATTCGAATGCATTTTAAAAATCCAGGAAAAGCCCAAATACCGTATTTCTGCATTCAAATTTTCCTAATATGAGTTCTTTTTTGGCGAGTAGTGCGAGCTCAAATAGATTTGTTTTTGCGAAAACGATACTGTGAGGAGCTTATCATGTTAAAGCGGTCAGTGAACAAGGTCAGACGTTTCAAAATTATTTTTTCCACACCCTTGGAAAGTACAGATAGAATCGATATAGGACGGTAGTAGAACAAATCGTTTCTGATACATTTTTAAATACAACTTCTACTTTCGAAATTTGCATGCTTCGGGAAAAAATTCCCGTTGACAAACTAATATTGACAATATGGGTAAGACAAGGTGCTAGTAAATCAATTACGTGTTTTACAGGCTTCATTTGAATATCGACCGCGTCAGTGGCTCTGCTTTTGCTCAAGGTTAAGAAAGTGGCTACAACCTCACTATTTGAGACAGACTCTGTAAATATGGTTGGATTCCTTCGCTCATTTATACATTTTAGGTCAGAAGTGCTCATGCTAAGGCCACGAACTGACAGAAAGGAGTCATTGAATGCGTCGGCTAACTCAGCGCCTTGAATTTCTGTCCCATCCTTAACTATATTAGTTGCCGCTCCTGATGCACTATTAATTACAGTGTTAAGTGCCTTCCATACATTGTCTGTACGTCCTTGTTTTGAGTTGAACAGGTTAGAATAATATTGCTTTTTTACATCACGAAGGTGTTTAGGGACAAAATTTCTGTATTTCTTGAATTCCTTGAGCGCTTCGGGGGATTTACTGACTATAAATCTCTTGAACAGTTTATCCCGATGTTTCATAAGCTTAAGGCGTTCTTTTTTTACCCATAGTTTCCGACTTTTTCGCATGTTTTAAACGACTTGGTCGGGAAACACGCAAAGTATATTTCAGAAAGCTTCTCCATGAATATATCGCATGCTAAGTTGGGGTCTCTCTCTGTAAACACATCGGTCCAGCTTACTCTGCTTAAGCAGTCTCTAAAAGCAGATAGCGTTTGAGGAGCTATGAGTTTGTAAGTGTATTCCGAACGCAGTTTTTTAGGCGTATTATGAACTTGGCTGACGAATAAAAATATAGGCAAGTGGTCGCTAATATTGTTAATTAAAGTGCTAGCTCTAACAAGGGAAGCATTTGAATTGCTTATAAACAGATCTAGAAGCGTTGCCGATTGTGGGGTGATTCGCGTGGGCGACGTTATGTAGTTTTCTCAGGAATGACAGTTTAATAATGATTCTAGTTCTGTCTTAGCACTGGTATCAGCTAAAATGTTGACGTTGAAGTCAGCACCTATGATAAGTGCGTATTTTCGTTCACTCACAAATTCTAAAAGAGAGTCTAAAAAAGAAAAGAACAGACGAACATAATTTGAAGGAGGGCTGTAACAAACAAAAAACGTAAGTACCACATCTAATAGCAAGCGTCTCGTAAAAAGGAGAGATTAAGCAAAAATCAGACAAAAGTTCAGAATCTATTGAGTTTGAGATTAACATTGCTACGCCACCACCCCTCTTTCCTGTGCGATTCATGTAGTAAGATTTGCACGTTGGAAATGCAAACATATCATCTTCAGGGCCAAACCATCTTTCTGAAAACATCACGATATCAAAGCGTATTTCAGCCTCACTAAAAAAAAATAATCAAGTTCATCCTGCACAACTACAGAATTTTTGGCTATTGGTATCATATAATCCTTTAAGGTTTATAACATCTTTTTGCTCACTTGAGAAGGGAAGCGCGATGGGAGGAAATTGAAAACAAACATCAGGAGGCAGTGCCAAGTGACATCATAACAGAGCTTATCGAGGTCAGCAGCACAACCATTGACAATGGCGTTGTCGCCCTCTCTTTTCCTTACAAGAACCTTCTCGTTGCAATGCCAGAAAAAACGGTAGTCATTGATCTCTGCCCACTCTTTTGCGCAGCGGGGCAACTCTCTGTTTTGGTGCGTCATGTTTTCAGTGATCCGCTTTTCCAGCCACTTACGATAGGTTGGCTGTTGGGCAAACTGCACAATAATCCCAGGCACTTTATTTGGTTTCGAGGGAAGTCAATGAATACCGCAGATGTCGTTCCCTGTCAGCTCTGGCAAGTCTACAGTCTTTGTTACATTGTTAAACTTAGACAGCAAGTCCTCGTTTGGTGTAGCTTGGATGCCGTAAACTTCTATGTTTAGCTTCCTGCTACGAAACTCAAGATCATTTGCAATCGCTTTCAGCTGCTGAATATCGCCTGAAGTGCAGGCAGTCTCGAATTTGCCTACACGTCTTTTCAAGCTACTGATGTCTTTCTCTTGTTTAGTCTGCCGGTTCAGGATGTCATCATATTGCTGGGACAATAGCTCAATAGAATCCTTGATCTCCCCCATTTGAGTTGGCAGACCTGCCAGAGCATCGAGCCTTCGAGTTAAATCTGCCAAGAAGATAGCTCAGAGTCCATGCTCGCTTTGTCCCCACATTTGGATTTTCATGGACGGCAGGCTACACAACACCATGCCCGGCGGCCGCTCTCGCCTTTGGTCTTAAAAGTTGACTCTGACCATCCAGAACAAGTACCAACATGGTAAGAGGACTCACATTCGCTGCGCTTCAGGACGCGTCCCTCATCTGGCAGGGACTCGCCGCCGGACTGGCATGTGTTTGCCATGACAAGTAGTCCAGAGGCGTAACGTAGCACTCAGACACAAGGAATGTAATAGTATACAGCACTGAGTAAATCGCACAACATGGTGGCAACGACGGTAGTAGCAGCGCAGCGTCTTACAGGAAAATAAGCGAATTTACCAACCTGGATAGGAAAAAAGAGGAGATAAGGCAAGCGTCCATCAACCACTGCCGCTGCCGCCCATGTTTCTAGTTACAATTCAGGCAACCGGAAACGCGACAACTTCCATGATGCCAGTGACGTCAGTCACGGGGCAGTTCCGCAGCCAAAGCAGTTTTCAGATGAAGTCTGGGGTGTGGAGAAGATTTGACGTTGAAGAACACGTCAAAACAAAACGTCGCTTTAGAAAACAGCAGCAGGCATAACGGCTTCAGCAAGGCAGGAAACCGCGACGCCCCACCGGCGCAGAATTCGGAGACCAACCTGGATAGGCAAAAAAGAGGAGATAAGGCAAGCATCCTCCCACCACCGCCGCTTCCGCCCGTGGTGTACAATCTGTGGTGTTCAGTATAAAATGTATCGGACCATGCACGCTTCTGTCAGGTACTCTGGAAGGAACTGGAAGCTTGTGGGATTGTTGTTTTTTAACTGCTACTAATTCGTGGCCAATCGGGACGCTATAGGCCTCTCAGTTTTAACATTAGATTTTGATGTAAAACACTATTGAAAGCCTTGAAAAATAAAAATGAAATTTGGTTTTGAGGAAAAAAATCACGCAGTATCTGTCTCACTTGGCCACTTATCTCGATGGACATTCGAACCGCGCGGTAAGGGAATAAATAAAGGAGAGAAAAAGGAAAAGAAAAAAGGGAAAGAAAGGAGGAAGAAAGAGGTGCCGTAGTGAAGGTATGCGGAATAATTTTGACCACCAGGGGATCTTTGACATTCACTGACATCGCACAGCACAGGGGCGCTTTCTACGTTTCGCCTCCACCAAAACACGGCCGCAGCGGTTGGATTCGAACCGGGGTACTCCGGCTCAGTAGCCGAGTGCCTTAACAACTGAGCCACCGCGGCGGGTACACTGCTTGGCAAAAACGCATGCGGGCGCAACCGTGAAGGAACAGCAAAAGTGAAGGAAGGAACAGCGCTCTTTCTGTTCCTTTGGCCTTTCCTGTGGTTGTCTTTTTATGCGCAACATGGTTTCTTCAAAAGGAACAGCAAGCCGAACTAAAACAGAACGGGTACGCAATCCCGGAACCTTGTGTCACAGCTGTATATAGGAAGAAAACCGCTAACAAAACTGGTAGGTTGTGTCACACCCTAAAACATTATTTCCTTCTTTTATATTCGATCACTGAGACCCCCGCCAATAATACATGCTATTAGAGCATAGTATTGTCATGTTCAGCCACAAACGAGAGCTCCATTGCCCATCTACGCGCTACAACACACTGATAACTTTTAGAATATAAGAAAGGGTGTTGAAAATAGACACCAAAGCGGAAACACTTGCGCCAGTGTAGTATAGTATAACACTTCCTCCTCCACCTCCTCTTCCTACACAAGGCACCCCGCCAGAAGTGTGAATGCAGAGTATTAATCCCTGCGAAATCTCAAAAATGAAGATTGCCACTTAGCCATAAGATAATTGTAAACAGACAACAAAACCACAAATAACAGCATCAACGCTGACCTGCGAATTTGTAAACACCCCTTGACTCGACATTGTGATTCAAACAATTCTCGAGGCCTGTTCAGGATTTAAGGAACCAACATCCACTCGAATCGCTCATCCACTGGAGGAAAAACTCGAAAATTTTCATGAGAACATCGAGGTAGCACCGACGCTAAAAGAGAGCTACTTGATGGCCACTTTGGCTGTAAATAAGGTGGACATTCCATCGTCCGCTCGATTTTTTTTTCTCATTTTTTTGTGAAGTCAATACATAAAAAAGTTTATTAGACCCATTGTTAGCGGGGCTAGTAAAGGTTCAAATACAAACTATTCACAAAAGAAACTGCAGACATTCCAACAAGCACGAAAAAACGTTGATTACTACAATCAAGACATTGAAAATATGTAAAGTTCGGGAATATTCAGAAAAAATTGGCGAGAGCAAGAGACGAGGCGAAAAAGAATATTTAAAATGCACAAAACTAAACATAAACGTATTTAGTCCCACAGTTCCGAACAGACAAGAAAAATGTTTTCACTGAGGCCGAAATTTATGTCTGAGTTTCATGTCTTCGGAAAGCTCATTCAATATCTGGGCACCATTGTTTTCTAATAGCCTGTGACCATAAGTGTCATGACAAGGTAGTAGGTTAAATCTATTACTAGTGGCGGCTCTTTGTCTCTTGTCTTGTCTGAGTACTTCGTTCTCCCGGTAGACCAAGCTTTACAAGAAAGTGGCTGCAATGTGGAGGCAGAGAAAGATGCACCAAAGCGCCTGCTGTGTTACGGCCTCAGTCCGTTCCATCCGGAATTTATGAAACGTTATCGTTTTACGAGTGACTATACTCGTGACTAGCCATGTGACTAGCCATGACTAGCCGAGTGACTAGCCACCAGTAGCCTCTCGACGTCCCTGCCGCTGACGCCGAACACTGTGGGCTCCATGTTGGCGTGGTCAGTGGACAGTCGCTGACTCCACTGCTATAGCTGATCATCGCAGTACGCTTATATGCAGCGGGCACACTTCAGTCGTCACTGCCAACCTAAGCAATATTTCACAACCTACCGTGTGCCGAATAGATAGTGGAGCGTATCTGACGGATAATCGTGAGCTCACTCTTCGTGGCGGTTTCCATAGGCGACAGCTCACTTGTGGGGAATGGCGCATTGCATACAGGAAATTAAGGGGGCTACGGAGGTGCGGTTGAGCAGTGCGAACGTCTGTGCTGCACGCACCATTGGGGTGCAGGTCGTCTCAGGGTAAGTGCTATCAGCTTCATGTGCAACGCGAACAAGATAATTGAAAGGTAAATTGCAAAACTGAAAGCGTTACGCTAAGGAGGCAGAATACGAGGCCGACTGGTTTTTTCATCTAAGGTGTAAAACCGCTCTGTAGAACGGTTAAGAGGGAACGCCTGTATTTCTTCTCCAGCCGATCAAATGGTTGTTTGTTTGCCCTCGCATTTCAGTTGTTTTAATCGCGTTTCATTTGGCGTTAATGGTAGGTCTTCAGATGCGAGCCAGCGAGGCCGACGTAGCGCGTGTATTCTCTCCTTCCACGGAAAGATTATTCACGGTGGGCGACAGGGCATGGCTTTTCAAGTGCGTTTACTATTGCGGCTATTACTAAGCCGCCGCAGTGGTTCAGTGGTTATGACTCTCGGCTGCTGACCCGAATGACGCGGGTTCAATCCTGACCATGGCGGTCGCTTTTCCATTTAGGTGTAATGCTACAGGCCCATGTACTGTGTGATGCCAGTACACGTTAAAGACCCCCAGGTGGTCGAAATTCACGGGAGCCCCCCACTACGGCGTCTCTCACAGCTTGAGTCGCTTCGGGACGTGAAACTCCATAAAACCTAAAAGCTACTGCAGCTCCCAGCTTGCTTTTAAAGCGCAAGAGGCATTTCCTTCCGCTCAGTCTGATTCGATTGTTCGGGTACATGCGATGCAAAGCTTTGCGTAGAACCGCGCAAGTTTTCACAGTTCGCTGGAAGGGTGAGAGGAATTTCGCACCAACTCCAAGAAGATGTCTGCAGGTTTCGCACCAATCCTGAACGTCCCGCGTCATGTCCTACGTGCAGTGCAGTAGGCGTTACCGAAAAAAAGTAACTAAATACGTTACTCGTTACGTTAACAAAAAAGGAACGCGTTACCGCCCTACGTTACCTACAAAAAAAAAGGTAACGCGTTATCGTTACCCTTACCGAAAAAAAGTACCGCACATTACTTTGCCGTTACTTCATGGATATAAATTTTAAGCTTTCGTCATATTAAGGACATACGATAACAAATTTTTAAAGCTCACATTCCACATATAACATGTGGCCCAAACAAAGATTTTAAGCGATATCCTTATTTAACGAGAATAGTTTGCACAAATGTGTAGGAGCTTAGCAATGTTATAGTGGCGTAAAGTTGCCTGTAGAGTTACAAGTGTTGGATTCTAACTCTGTTGCACATGGTGAAGCCATCTTCTGAATGTGGCATTAAACACAAAATGACACTCCATCATCAATTCTAACTTCACAAAGAAAACATCGCTGAACTCTCAACAAACTTAAAGTAATTCTGAAAAACGTCATGTTCCAAAATGCTCGGCATGCTTCCACTCTGTAGAGTTGTGTGTGTAAGTGGTTTGGGAAGAAGAGGTAGGTGAAGGCAAGTATGTGAATGCGTGTACGTGCACGTGTTTCGAGCTTTATGGCTATTGTCTTTCTTTTTAGTTGTTTGCGTTGTCAAGAGCAGCTGTTTTCTGGCATGCATGCAAGCCCCAACAAGGGTTGTCGGGAGTAGCTGTACATTTTGTTTATTTACATCACCTTAGGTGTTCTGCGCTTTTTATTTCTAAAAAAGGGGGCGGAGTGGGTCACAACTGGAACAAAAAGTAACCAGTGACGTGACACCTCATGTTACCGAAAAATGTTAACGTAAGTACGTTACCCGTTACACTTCCGAATGGGTAACGAGTACGTTACTAAGTTACCGAAAAAAGTAACGCGTTACCGGTAACGCCGTTACTTGTAACGCGTTACCAACAACACTGCCTACGTGCACCCTAGGTCACGGGCGGTGACCGCAGTTAGACGCAAAAATGTTTCCGTTAGTATTTCACAACTGCTTTTCACATTTCCCCCACAGTACATGCTTGACTAGGCTGTCCCCGCTCATGTTGCTGTTAAGGTTGCTCAGAAGGCTCGACGGTGCAAAATGTTCATGTTACGCGTAGCGGCATGCAGTTTTCAGGCCAACATTTCTTCGTAATCCTGTCCCATACGCAGTTCACTCTTACTGGAAAAAGGCGCGATGGAGGCAACTTCCCGAAGAGCACTCGTCAGAGGAAACGCCCAGTGCGTTTAGGTATCCCAACCGACATTCGAGCAGAGAAGCGACTTTTTCCTCCATTCGACGCAGAGCACTCTCTCCCATGCGCAGATGGACGAATAACAAAAAAAAAAACTGCGCAGACGTCTGCACAACTCATCCGAGCGTGAAAATTACGAAATTAGGGGGCTTTTGCTCAGGCAGAAAAAAAAACTGCAGGAAGAACGTAAAAAAAAATCAGGGAATCAGGAAACGCAGTAAATTTTAACTTTATGTTTTCTTCTAGCTCACTCAGTTGGCTCAATTCAACTAAAGCCTGTACCGAAGCTCTGCCCAACAAGTCTGTCAAGGCGTTGTTATTGCTCTATAAAAAGCACCGCGGGGCCCATGAAAATCCACTGACGTTAATAACGTTATATGAGCCAAAATAGTGCTTTTCTTGGCATGGAATTGTCAGTGGCGCATTGCACCAGAATACAGGTCAGACCTCCTGAATACCAACATGGCTAATTTAAATTCAATTGTTAAATTCTAACTAATGCTTTTAGGACCCTTGTTTATTGAAGACACGTAGCCCACCATAAGTAACATTCATATAAGTTTATAGAATATCGAAAATACCGTTCGCGTCGCAGCGGCTGCGCAAGGCATTTTGGGGCCACACACGGTCGAAAGCGAAACCGCGCAGCTAGATAGAGCACTAGCCACGCCTACTAGAGCGCGTCACACAGAGGGGAGGTGTCACTAGCGCCTTCGCAGATCCCGACTGGGAGCGGCACACGGCCAGAGAGCACCGAACAGGTGTGCCGACGCATGACGCGCGCCGCTTACGTCGCTTACGTCGGCGTTGGCTAGCGCGTTTTTGCTTTCGCGCGTGTGCGGCCCCAAAATTGCACGCGCGGCAGCGACGACGACAAACCCATTTCCGAAGATCTAAAAACTGATATCCATATCAATTACGGTAGGCTAAAAGCCTCCCAATAGATAGGGACATTAACAGTAGTAGTGAGAAAGTCCACTGTTGATATTAGTTAATAAACAGGCTATAGTTTACACTTTTCACATGTATTCTGATGCAATACTGCGCTGTCAATGTTATGCCGAAAAAGCCGCTATTGTAATTAAAATTTTCCCTTTAAGAATTTCCGACAGTTTTAGCTTAATGCAGCTAATAGGACCATTGGCAATGTTGGTATGGGTGAAATCGATAGTTGGCCGATCAGCTAGTCTACAAAAAAAAAGAAGTTCCATGCATTTTGCGACCAGCGCCGGCTAAGCCAGCAACAAGGGCTTATGCAACAAACCTGCAGATACACGCAGCGACACCTCATAGCGCGGCATTAAAGCGAACATTTCCCCTATCCATACAAGCAAGTATTGTACAACGGATGTTCCAGCGAACAGTTTCAAAAATTTAAAAAAAACAGGCTTTTCGGGGTTAAAATATGGCGTTTGCGGCATAGTATTACCAGTGCTGACGAACACCAGAAAACCGGTGAATCGTCTTAAGTAGGAAGCTGGCTAACTAATTTTTAATAATTAACTTCTTAACTATTGCAGTCAGGCGTCTAGTTGCATTTAGAGATTTGTAGCCGGTCGTTAGCTATAGCCATATCAGTTTTAGAATTTCGAAAACGCGATTACCCTTGGCGCTCTAGGTCGACAAAGTTTGACTTTTTTGACTAGTTACGTGCACTGCAGGAGTTGCTTTGCCTACATGCTTTCGAAGGCGCATGTATTTTCCCACGGTGAAGACAAATTTTGTCGAGCCACAGCGGCGAGGGTAATCGCGTTTTCAAAATTCTAAAAACTGATATGGCTATTACTAATGACCGACTACAAGTATCTGTAATTGCAACCAGTTGACTATCTGTGAAAGTTAAAAGTTAGTTATTGAAAATTTGTTAACCAGCTTCCTACTTAAGACAGCTCACCGTTTTTTTTTCTGTCAGCCAGCACTGCTAATATTATGCCGCAAGAGCTATATTTTACCCCAACAAGCCTAGTTTTGAAATTTTTTGAAAGCATTCGCTGAATCACCCTGTAGAATCACTGAACAACGTACGTAGACCGCCTGTAAGGAATGCCTTCGCGAATACGGAGACACACTTGAGTGATCTAAATTATTATCTCTCTGGCGGGCAGCTTATTTCTGCACACCTGCAACTATCCGTCACCGCCCCCCCCGCCCCCTTTGTCAGCCTCTAATGACAAATTGCTTCTCGTATTCCACAGTACAGGCCTATAACGCGATCTCTCAAATCGTCTTGGCTCTTAACGCCTAAGACCTTATTTCAAAGAAAGCAAAAAAAAGATATAGAAAGCACTTTGCCTGCACATTTAAATCCGCCATGGCGTGGAAGTTTGCACCCGGTTTGTATTTCTTCGTTCGAGGCAAGTATTCTCTCTGAAAAAAAGGAAGAATCATTCCTGTATCAAAATCGTCTTCTAAAGGAACGCTTCGTGAAATGTACACTTTTACTCCCGTGCTAAGTTGCATGCATTTTTTTCAGCGAACCGGAGATGAAGGAATAGTGCAAGCAGGGCTCGCACTAAGGCTAAAATTTCCCAAGCAAGAGTCACATTGCCTACGACAGAGGGCTACTTTTCTGTGAGTGCAAAAGCGTTTTTTCATCTACTCGCTTTCTGGAAATGCATTGCATTCACGAGAGTCGTCTTTCCTGGAAAAGAGAAGAAATTTCATGCATGCAAATTCGCTCTTACGTTATAAAAACATTAAGTGTGTGAAAATAATATTCGTAGAGTAATATTGCAAACCTCGGAATGGTTAACTTCCTGGTTTGGATGCGTCGCGGCCCAGAGATCCTCGTTATGAGTGGAATTTTAAAGAAGATGGATGAGGGTTCTGAAAGCAAACCACATAAATATTTAAAACACAAAATAAAGAATAATACAATCGCAGCCACAACCTATGGGGTTCATATCAATGATGACATTCTCTATTAATAGTACTCAAAAATATAGCCGAAACAAATTAGCGGTGCTTTGAAGCAGCCTAAGAGCATATAGGCCAATTATGCTGAGAGAGAGTAATAAGCTTTGCAAAGCAGGGCCTCAAGGTTTCCCCACCTCCAAGGTGTACAGAGTCAAGAAGAGTATCTGCTATTGCATTTACAAGCCGCGAATTTTGTGTATATTATGCTATTAAGGTGTGAGAGTTTAGAATAAGTTTTTCAAGTAGTGGGCATACAAAATAAACGTGTCGCACAGCGTGCAGTATAGATTTGACTACTTAGAACAAGCATTGCTTAAAGTGGTACATTTTGTAAGTGTGTGCATAGATAAGTTCCCTGTACCATAAAGTGCTCGTATCACACTTCAGAAAAATGAAATTCTATTACAAAATTTTCCTCGTATTATCATTAGGGCTGAAACGCCCATTGCATAATGTAGCCTACTAAATTAAAAGGTGGAAGAAAGTAATAATGTCTCGCCATTTCACTTTCTAACAAAGTTGCTAATAGATATGTTATATTTTAGTGGCGACCAGTGCACATATCATTTACCTATCAAGTCATTAGGTGAAACAAACATTAAGCATGAGATGCTTCCACCTCGCTTCCAAGGCGAATTCAGCCGAATCGTTGTCCAGAAGCTGCGGCGAACCTCAAGCTGAACACGACCCGAACTTGTCTGAAAACTGCCCATCTTTTCCTTCCAAATGGGAGCAAGCAGAGAAAAATTACCGTACTGTATCACCTGTGGTATTCGAGCCGGCGCCGGTGCAAACAGCGCACAGTGCTTTTAGAAAGCGAGGCCAATGACATATAAGAGAGCGTGAAAACAAAAGACCACTAGAAACCAGGGTAGGCTCAGCACTTCGCCAAGAGCGAGAGTCACTAAGGCTTCAAGTTTGTCGGGTGATACATCTCTCTAGGATGAAGAACCATTTGGCAGAAGTAAGAGTTCGTCTAAACAACACATTGTCAGTGCCGGTCCACTGCCCCAACGAAAAAAAATTCCAGTGGTTCATCAACGTATTGTCAAGTACTAACATACAGTATTGACTAAGAATGTCTATTGCAAGCCGTTCGAAAACACAACTGCGTCTTTAAAATTGATGAAGCAATGCTATTTCATTTCTGGAATGTTACGGATACCGCAGCTTGCTTACAACATAAATATGTAATTTTCTTCAAGTCTTCACGGGGCATTGTCTTCGTCTGTTGCTTTCAGATGAATGTCCTTGGTGAACGCTGAAAGTGCCGTTTCTCGCACCCGTGCAAGTGCCTCATGCACTGGTAAACCAAAGTACATTAAACGGTAAATAGTTGGAGAGAAAAGTTGGAGAGAAAAAGAGAAAAGTCCTTGTATACAAACGTTTTTGTCACACTGAAAATAAAAATTTGTTCGAAAAGGGACCGCGAGAAAGTGTGCATGAAAATATACATCATATCTAAACTCGCGAAAACAAGAACGGTCACGAAAATTACGAGACACAATCACTTTGGGCAAAGTACTAACATTGTTTGCTAGAACACACAAAATATCGGATGAGCAATGCCTATAAAAAACACTGTGGCAAACAATCTACCGCACATAAAGATGACCTAAACCGAACCCACCAGCGCTGACCAAACGGAAAAGATAATCCCTTCTCAAAGGCTAAAAGGAGTAATTTCAAACTAAAGATGCAGCTGCTCTGCGAAAGCAGTGAATATTAAGCATATCGCAAATTGGGAACAAATATCTGCACATAGCACTGTACAGCTCATATGCAATCTTTGAGTAATTAAGACGGTGTCTGTACGCTATTCACTGGACGATAAGACGCTTCGGCGAAAGACGCAACCTTGACACACCGGTCTATTCAGCTGGTGTAGAACGCCACATTCCAAACCACATACATCAAGTGCTTGATAGGTTCTTCACGGCACATACAACGTAACCAAACTGTCCAGTCACGAAAACAACTTCATCCACGCTGGGCTTGGCCGCGCAGGATGCAGTACAGAATCTGCATAAACGAGTAATTTGTTCTCATTTACCAGGATACGGACACCTCGAGTGGCACTGATTTGCAGAAAGCTGAAATATAGCGTCTCTAAGTGGCAACAAAATTTGCGATAACGGGCATACTTGTTGGAATAGCGGAAAATATGGATACGGGCTGTGACAGCTAACCATTCAAATCTAACGGGTAGAGGAGTTATTGTAGCAAAGACGTATTCTTTGCCTGCACCTCCTTGGCTTACGCTTTTTCACTGCAAGCCAAAAATTCAACAACAAAATTGGCAGTGGTTTAGCTCTGATTAAACCTGGAGTGACGCGATAGCTACAGCTGGCCGAGTGGAACTCGCTCAGTTGAATTGGAGCCTTTCGCCGCTCTGTTTCGCTTGGCGTTCCTTCTTCATTTTTGTTCCAATTGACACAGCGCATGCGCGCAGCTGTGGCAGCTCGGCTTCGCCGGAGCGCCGCGCCGCCGGCTAGCAGCAGCTGCTCTGTACCACGGCATGTCACGTGACCAACCAGGTGATGAACCACGTGATCAGCCATGGCGCCGCGCCGCCGGCAGCTGCTCCGCACCACGTGACCAACCACGTGACAGCGTGGCGGCGCCGCCACCGCCACGGCGCCGCCACGCTGAAGGCTCGAAATGCTACCGTAATGTAGCTATCGCTACAAAAAGCTGGTCTATATTAGCGTGTGCTCAAAGTCGGAGGAGTAAAAGTGAGTGACGTGTTTAAGGGCCTTAGCAAAGACAACTTGGTGCATTGCCACTTGTTCCTGGAATTTGCTGCCAAGCTGTAAGACATCCACTGCAGACTTTCGCGCAACGTGTTCTAATGGTGGCCTCCGGCACCAGGTGTTGAAATTTGTCCTTTACCTCATCTTTCATGCGTTTGTTCGGCGCCTCCAAATCTTTGGCGGCAGTACCGCTGTCGCCGTGCTCATGCAACTGAGACGGTTGAGCCACGGTATGCTTAGAATCACCCCATACCCAATTCAATGGAAAAGTCTGGAATGCAACGAATTTTCTGCATTTTTATTCACATATATCGACCAACAAATCAAGGCCGTGTCAAAGATAGACAACCGGGATAAAGAGCCGTGGAGGGCTACGCTGTCCTGAACAAGCCTGCGACATTAGCTGAAGCAGATCAACCGGACCCGCTAGACAGCTGAGGCCTCCTCAGGCCCGGTGTAGGGGCGCCGTCCACTAGGCCTCGAGGACACAACACAGAGGAATAATGTTTTAATGTGACAGCATTAGGAACGCCATGAAGATGAAAACTGTCCAATGGCGTCTAAATTGGCATCAGTGTTTAAGGGATTTTCCTCTCTCCACCTTCCCACTGCCTCCCTCTATTTCGCCTCCTGTAGAGGAGAGGACGGTGGCCCCATAATAACGACCCAGCAAAAAGTAAGAAGACTAAGAATAGATTGACTCGGAAAGCACCAGGGCAATGAAAAACCGACAGCATTCCATGGAAATATCTCTGCAAAAATCAGGCTCGCGGGACCTATTCCTTTTCGCATTGCTCGAAAAGAGCAACGTGGGTCGCACAAATCTCATCGGTGACTACTTTTAAGACTGACACCTGCCGCTGCAGTGGCGTATCGCTTAACCACTGCACCACAGCGCAAAGAGTGGTGTGAAGACTGGTCGCCAGATATCGCTGTGGCACTGCGTCCAGTGCAGATGCGTAGTTCACATTAGAATATGATCAGGATTTGAATGGATTTTGGAATGAAGGAAAATGGTCTCATAATTGCAATAGAATAAGAATTACAACTGGAACAGAATTTCATCCGCATCAATCAAATTGATACGCTCTAAATATTTTGTGTTTTTCTCCCTTTCGATAGCATGCCCAGCTTTCTGAGGGGAAAATTTTGAAAACTGAATAATTGTAAGGCACTGTTATGGAAATATTGAAAGTAATAGTCCATTATTCTGATATGTAGCAATATCTTTTTTGAAGTGTTTCCATCCATAGCATCGAAAAGGTAAGACTTAAATAGGTAACCAAAGGGGAAAGCTTTTTACAATATCAATAACGTGAATAGAAAAAGATACTAAAATGCCGTCGGATGATCTGCGGACATATTGACTGTTATAGTGAAATTTTACGTCATATGAAAAACTTGCGTTTATAAACGGTTTCCCGCTCAAAAATGCTATTGACTAGAATTGCTGAGTATGATGCAAAGTCTCGCCAGTGTCAATTTTATGTAACCTCACCCGATGGTGACCATGGCGGCAAAAAGCATTGGTGAGACCGATAAGCGGGCGAACACTATAGCACAAACGGGCATCCCGGTACGCTGAGCGCTCTGCCATTCTCAATTAGCGGAAGCGGCTGAATCTGCCCAGACTAAAAATTGGCAGAACCATCTCAAAAATACAACTAAATATTATGTAGGCTTCCTGTTGTTAAGTATCTACAAAATTATTTACCATATGATGAGATCGGCTGTCTTAAATGTTCTTTGCAAATCTATCTTGGAGCCAATATCCTAGCCACAGCTCTCCTGCTAAATTCAGGACAAGAATATTAATAGAAAACAGCAAAAAGGGCCGTTTTTGACGCGTATAAGCAATAGAATGCTGCACCTACACCTCCGAGAACTAGGTTTCTGAAGAAGGGTTTGCAAAAGTGTGTGTGCGCCTTGTTTGCTAATTCTTGTTCCAGTCCTTCACGCAGTCCCTTGTGCTTTTAGCATACCATAAAAGGCTGCTTGGACTTAGCGCTGCTCTTCGTAATGCGGCTTTCTTTTCCTCGCTGATGCTCTGCTTTTACGTCATGCTACAAGTATATTCAGAAACACGAACAGTGCAGTTTGAAGTGGGCATGCGCACTGAACATTTGAGTTGATGCTTGTGAATAACTGGAAGGGCTTAGAGCGCCCTCGATTTTGAAATTTCCACGCTTTGTTCCGTTATAATATCTCTTTGAAGATAATAAAGTCACCGTTTTATTCATAAAGGCCTACATCAGATCTTACGAAGCGTGGATATCCGTCGAATAGAATAAATGCATTACTTAGAGCATAATCTCTTCAGCTTGCTACAACCTCCCCTAACGTTAGACATAGTCCCGCGCAATCCCCCTTCTTACGGCTTCCAACGGATGTCTTCATTAAAACCGATGAGAAAAAAACACAACGCGATATATTCGACGGCGATGAACTTAAGCGCACGCATCATTAAAAAATGAAAAAAATCCAAGAAGAGTACGCTGGCGTAACAAGTAATAAAATTCTTATGAAGTACCACTCTCAGAGTACGTTCGCTGTAGGTTTCTTCATCACCACTGGAAAGATGATTTATGAGATAAAACTGATGATTGGGGTACTTACCGAACTTGAATCGATAAAATCTGCATTATCCTAAGCTGGTTGATTTGCATAATGAAGAACTAATTACCACCTGTTTTGGTATTTTAATTTTCCTTAGTAGCGCGCGGCTACGCTTAGGTGAGGTTCATTGGGTAGCGCATCTACTGTCAACAGCGAAAGGTTACATCATGTGTTTACGCGGAAAAATTTGTTCTGGCTCAATAACGCGAGCCAGTTCCCATAAATGTAAGGGACATGCATGCACCTTCGTCTGGTAATAATGTCCGGCGATTAGGTAGCGAGGTAGATCTAGATTGCATGTTTTTCCGGGACCTCGGCTTCCACAAACTTCTGTAACCTATAGTACAATAAATGAATAACAAACCTTAAGAAGTTTCGCGCGTTAATACCAAAGGAATGGCTATAAATTCAGCAGAAATATAAGGGAAATATATTATAAACGCCTTTGCTTCTTGACCCAAACGGTGGCCCCTGGAAGACGCACGAAACAACATTTGCACTAAGGTCAAGCATTCCAGAAAGTGTACAGCAAGCGGCAAAAGCCACCGTGTCTGATTCGGCTTCAGGCCTACTCAAGCAATTTTCACTTTCGTAGACTTTCACAGCATCACAATCAGCACTTTGTAGGGCATGCCCAGGTTTTGAACAAATAGAGCAGCTACCGGCAAGTGTATAAATTTTATTCTTGCATTGCTATTGAAGGGATTATTTTGGATATCCTGGATGCATCACAAATATGATTGACGTTCAACGTGCGTCTTTTTTTTATTTGCAGCATAAATAGAAAACAATAACCGCAGAATCATGTAAAGCATGAATGCATGCGTGCTCTTCAACTTTGTTTGCCCTAAGCATACGCAGGCAAACGCAAAAAAAGGCTATCACTAATGAAATCTTTATGCACTCCATTCGTTACGTCACTTGGAAGCGCTTAGTACCCCATACGACACGTCTGCCTGTTCATCATTCATTCATTACCTGTTATCGGCCTCCGAGCCCGAACATTTTTTTATATAATTTATTTTCAAATTTTTTTACGCCTCCAGAAGAGGTTATCTCGCAGATACAAAGAAAGAGGACGCTAGCGTTTGCACAGGGTTAATTAAAGACATTCTATGCACTACAGACGCCAACGATATTTATATTAACTACCACACACGAAGAGACCAAACACGAACGGGCCAGCGCTGACAAGAGCTCATGCGAGGGAGCCTGCGATAACAATTCTGCACTTTATGAGTACTTACGTAGTTATTAGTCCCGTCCACAGGGGCTATGATCGCCTGCTGACAGCAGCAAAGAATGCGTCACAAAAACAAGACTGTCTGCGCATTCCAAAAGCACAAAACCCGCAATGTTTCGCAGAGTCCTTCTTCGTCAACTCGTGAAGATATTTTGTAGCCATAAGCGAATGAAATCTCTCGTACGGTGTCTTTTATAAAAATCATTGGTTTCCTTCTTGAGTTTCTCTGGAAACGAAATCAGCGACAATTTTTCGCAGCGCTGTTGTTTTTAATGTCGGACTTAATGACAGCTATTACATGAGGTTTGGCCCTTTGAATGAGCTTTTCCGACCTCAATACCATTCGGAAGGGAGAGTGAACTGGAATGTGTTTGCTTCTACAGCCTTCTCGTCTGAAGACATTGTTGTTGCGACGCGCCCATTTGTTCAAAATCTTTAATTTCGCCTCATTTTCTTTTAGCTTCTGTTCTGCCTGCACGCAGCAATGGCTGTCACCCAAATATTTGGGGGATCCCCAAAGGTGGAGTGGATGTCTAATAAGGGAGCAAATACTCACTGAAACCCACTCAAGCACGGCCATGCGGCTACAGAGGAAAGCTATACAGCTTTCTCAGAAACTTCGCAGTTAAAGAAAAATTCTTCATGGTCTGGGATTTTAACCCGAGACCACCGCTTCACCGGAGCAGCCGCTCTAACTGAGCTAACCAGGAGGGCAAGCTTATGGTAAGGCGAGAGCAAATTGATCAATAACCCTCTATATCTCGAATTCGAATTACTGCAACCTAGTTTGGGGAGCTGCTCCAAAGACCACTCTTCAAAATATTTACCTCCTTCAAAAGAAGGCCCACAGAATTATTTATTTATTGAATACTGCGGACGTGCTGTATGTTCAAGCAGGAGAGGGAAATACATACAGGGGAAAAGCAAAGCAACTACAATAGTACCGAACAATATAGATGCCACAATATAAACAATGCAAAAACATAATTGATAATGCGGTTGCAGTGCAGCTACTAAGCCAGCAGTGAAGGTATCAAGAACGATTGGAAAGCAACGGAGAGTTCTGCGGTAGAGCATTCCATTCAGAGACTGTTCTTGGAAAAAAGATATCCTGTATGTATTTGTGCGTGCAAGAATCGGTTCCAGGCTATGGGTATGCATGTGGCGCGAGGATCGTCTAGAAGCACTAGCGATTTGATTTTCGGATTGAATACCAAGTCGAGAAAAGTATAATGAATGAAGGAAATTGAGACGGGCTTTCTTTCGTCTATCTGCAAGTGGTTCTAAGTCTGCAAGTTTCAGCATGGCGGAAGGCGAGTCTAGGCGCCTGTAACGGTTGAAAATAAAGCGAGCCGCAAGACGTTGCATTTTTTCTAGTATTTGGGAGTCATCTGTAGTGTAGGGGTCCCATACTATGCAGGCATATTAGAGAATTGGCCTTACAATCGATTTATATGCCTTCAGTCTTAGGGCGCAAGGGCAACCACCGATCCGAAACTTGAGAAATCATAACTTTTTTCGGGCGGAGGAACATACATTATCGATGTGTTTCGTCCATTTGAGCCGTGATGTTATTGTGGCACCTATATACTTATATTCTTTTACGTCTCTGATGGCATTGTTATTTATGTTGTATGTAAAATTAAGTTGCGTACTCTTTTTACTGATGCAGAGAAAAACTGTCTTGTCAAAATTAATAACCATTTCCCATTCGATACACCATTTTGCTAATAATTGTAGATTTGCGTTCAAAGTAAGCTAGTCAGACACAAATTTGATAGTATTAAATATAATACAATTATCCGCAAACAGCTTTACTGACACAGAGGGTTCGAGAGCTTCTGTGAGGTCGTTTATTTGCAACCAACCTTATGATTATCCTTCCGCAGGCCTTTTTCTCATATAAATGTGGCGAGAATATTAAGTATCTATGATATACGTCTGTCCTTGCGCTACAATCAGCAAACACGGGACAAAAGTTCAACAATATCTCAAATCGCTAAGCTTGAGCTCCTAGTGCCTACATAACCACTACGCCGTCTACGGCACTACACCTTTAACACGCCACGAACTGACTACGGGCTACAGATGCTTAGATATTACCTTCCCGCATTACTCCACCGTCTCTTTGATGCAAGCGTTGACATTAATAAATGCAGCAGTGCTGACCTCCGGACGTACTTTCACTAAATAATTCTCTCTTTTTTTTCTTTGAAGGTTTGTGGTTGTTATGAATTTCTTCTATACGGTCTAAATATGCAGTCTTGTTTGATACTTAGTGTAACCCGTCAGCACGCCAATATGTTGTCTTCATTCATGTATGTGGAAATTGTTCTTTTTTATGCGTTGTCAATCTGTTGACTGCAGTGAAATTAAGTGATATAATCTCTGTATATAGAATGTTTAAATAATACTTTCAGTGCATGCTTAGAATTTTGTATATTACTTGTCTTTTATGTTATATCGAGCGCTTAGTTTGTGTTTCCGCTGTTCATTCATATATTGTCATTTATTCCTTAGGTTTATGTATGCCTTTCTTGTTTGCATGTGACCAATGGCGCCACTGTTGCTGGATGTTGTGGGCCTCGGGAGCTTGTCAAGCCACGGTTTTTTTTTCCCGGAGCCCACTGCTCTCTGTAGCAAGAAATAAAATGAAACTGAAGTAGGAATTCAATCTTACCTGGTGAAAGAGCAACTGTACCCGGACAGTAAGTTTGGATTCAGGGCCAACCTCTCTACGCAAGACGTGCTACTCCAACTCAAGGAGGAAGTGCTCGAGACGATGCCAAAAGCGGGCGAAAACGTGGTCATGGCCCTCGACATAAAAGGGGAACTTGACAATGTGAGCCACGCGGCCATCATGGAGGGCATAAACAATACCAACTGCGGGAAGACAGCCCACGACTACATCAGAGACTTCCTAAGCAACATAACAGCAACAGAGGGCGTGGGCGAGCTGAGAAGCGACGTCTTTCACACCCCCTGCAAAGGCACACCCCAAGGATCCGTCATATCGCCCGTCCTCTTCAACGTGGCAATGATCGGCTTAGCAAACAGACTAAAGAAGATCCAAGGTATCCAGCACGTGATGTGCGCCGACGACGACACAATCTAGACCACTCAGGGATCACTCGGTGAAAAGCAGGAGAGGGTTCAAGAGGCTGCCACCTGCGTGGAAAACTACACCAAAGAACGGGGGCCTACGATGCTCGACGGAAAAATCGGAACTCCTCAGAATTGGCAAACATCCTACCCAGGCAACGCTAGAAGTCACCCTCGAGGGACAACACATCCCCGAGAAGAATATGATTAGAATGTTGGAAATGTGGCTGCAAAGCAGCCGCAAGTGCAGCCACACCACCAGCCTGCTAAGCAAAGCAGCGGAACAAGTGGGCCGCATGATCAACCGAGTCTCCCAGAAAAGACACGGAATGAGAGAGGAAGACACCCTCAAACTCGTCAACAGCCTCATCGTCAGCCGAGTCACGTACTCCCTGCCGTACCACGCAACCACCAAGGCGGAAAGAGAGCAAGCAAACACCATCCTCAGAAAGGCTTACAAGACAGCCCTCCACCTACCCAGAAACACGTCCAACGAGAAACTCCTGCAGTTGGGCGTCAGCAACACCTTCAGCGAACTCGCGGAAGCGCTGCTGGGTGCAGAGACCATCAGACTCGGAGGCACCCCCGCAGGACGGGCGCTCCTGAAAAGGCTGGGTCGGGACACGCGTGGACTAGTCGATAGATACGCGGAGGTTCCGGACCACCTCTAAAATCCTTTAACATAGCGCCTATGCCAAAGAACATGGACCCTAATCTCCACGCAAACCGACGCAAGGCTAGGGCAGAATACGTCGAGCGAACGCTAGCCCCAAAAGACAACACTGTCTACACAGACGCTGCCGTCTATCCATGCAGAGCAGAACATGCAGCCGCATTGGTGGCAGTAGACAACGAAGGAAACGTAGTGACGAGCGCCACGGCGAAAGTCGCTGGCACAGCGGAGGCCGAGGAAATTGCCGTCGCGCTGGCGGCAGCAGAAGGCTATAGGACCGGCCGCCCCCTAAATATTCTAACAGATTCGAAAGAAACGTGCAAAAACTACACGAAGGGCAGAATTAGCAAAACGGCCCTCAGGATACTCAGCGGGGTAGCCCCTACCGAGTTAAACAAACCCAGACACAATCTGATTTGGATACCAGGCCACGCGGGGGTAGAGGGAAACGAAAGGGCAGACAGCCTAGCTCGAGGCGCAGCAATCTGAGCAGGACAGCCTAACGCCCCGGAATTCTATCTGCAAGCCTCCGAGGGGGGATACGCAGAACATTTAAATTTACACAGGGGATCAGAATCAAATATCCACCACCACACAAAGATTTGACAAAGGAGGAGGCCACCGTCTGGCGTAGACTACAGACAAATACCTTCTCCAACCTACACATACTCAACAAAATGTTCCCATCACAATACAGGGCCACCTGCCCGTAGTGCGGAGCCACACCCACCCTTTATCACATTACTTGCGAGTGCGAACGCAACAAAGCATTCCACAAACACGAACACCCGATTTCAGAGCAATGGGAGAGCCCTCTCATTAGCAGCGAACTCACGGCCCAACGGGCCTTAGTGAGGCACGCGGGCGATGCAGCACGGCTCAGTGGAGCCCTGGAATAGGGGCCCACCCATGCTGAAGAGAAGACTCCGATCGCCAGCGCCAAGAACGAAGACGACGGAGCTTTCGAATCCGCGAGTCTCTTGAATGGATCAATAAAAGTTTTCACTCACTCACTCACTCGAGCGCTTAGTTTGTGTTTCCGCGGTTCATTCATAGATTGTGAATTCTGCCTTAGGTTTAAGTATGCTTTCTTGTTTGCATGTGACCAATGGCGCCACTGTTGCTAGATGTTGTGAGTCTCGGGAGCTTGTCAAGCTACGGCTTTTTTTCCCGTGGCCCACTGCTCTCTGTAGCACGAAATAAAATGAAACTGAAGTAAAAACAGTGTTGGTCAAATATTTAGGGGTGTCCCCCAAGGTGGAGTAGATTTGTAAAAAGGGAGCAATTACTCACTGGCATCGACCCAAGCGCAGCCATACGGCTACAAAAGAAAGCTATACAACCTTCTCGGAAACTCTGCATTTAAGGAAAAAATTCTCCTGGTCCGGGGCGCGAACCCGGGACCAACACTGTTCCCACTTCGAGTTATTGATCAATTCGCTCTCGCCCTGCCATAAGCTTCCCGTCCCGGTTAGCTTAGTTGATAGAGCGACCGCTCCGGTGAAGCGGCGGTTTCAGGTTAGAACCCCGGACAAGGACGAATTTTTCTTTAATTGCGAAGTTTCTGAGAAAGCTTTGTAGATTTGCTTTGTAGCTGTATGGCTGCGCTTGGGTGGTTTCCATAGAATAAGTACTCCCTTACGGCAGTGACTGCCGATGCCACGTGTTACTGATTTTCGAGAATTTATTACTGCAGCAATCGCTTTGGCAGACGTGCTTGCTCCGACCCGCTTATTCCTTCAATCTTTTCCAGCACATTTATTTCTTTAAAGTGCGTCAGTTCCTTTCTGCACGTGCGAGTGGGAGTGGCCCAGTTGTTGACAGTCATCCTCTCGCTTCGTGGACGAACAAAGGGACAAAAATCTGTGTACAGAGCTGCAAAAGTTCCCGTTAAAAGCATACCTCCAGAACAAAATAATCTACGGATTATGTATAGCCCCTTCCACTAACGAAAGAACTAGAACCATGACGCATGCCATGCTTACAGTTCCTTCATTTCTTAAAGCGCCGCAATCAACAGGGACACAGAGACCCACATACATGAACGAGCGTTTGCAGCGCTTCTGAAAATAACATACATGCGCCAACTAGCCCGATCCGTAATCATCCTGAACGTCTTTCTAGGTCTTTCGTGTAACGTAAGCATTTTGTCTCCAGCGTCAGTTGGCACTTTCTTCCTTCCCATTTGCGTTTGCGTCGCACACAACACATGAAGGTAATATCGCGGTGCATGAGAGCGCGTGTGGTTTTTTTATCGTATCCCGCTCCTTGCTTTAAAGGCCTTTATCACATAGCTTAATCCCGTTAAGCAATCCGAGACCATGCTGAGAAACAGAAGTTTTATACCGAAACTCTGGAAGCGCTTATTCGTGAACATCGTTCAAAATCGTTCAATATTAAAATAAAGTGCCGCATTCAGTAAGCTAAACATTACGAAGTATGCTTAGAAGCATGCAAAATACGTAGAACAGTCGCTTATCATTATTTTCTCCACACTACCTTCGGGATTGAAAATGCAATTTCAACTATCCTTGATTTGGCAAGGAAAAGCTGTGCCGTCCACAATATTGTGTTGTAAGATGACGACTTGCTGGTTCGGACTGTTTTGCTGACTCAGCTTTACCCCATCTGGGAAGACGAGACAGCCGTTTGTCGGCGCTGTCCGTGCTTGGCGCGCCAAGAGACCATGACTGAACGGATCAGTTTTTTTTCTCCTGGTAGCATCGCACTCAGACGCGGCGTGTGTTCGCTTCGCACATCTCTGAGTAAAATAATTTCATGTTCTAGTTCTGCGTTTTGCTCGCGTTCTTAATTATATCGCGTAATCGTGATGCCCGCTGCAGATGCGAGTTATCCAGTCGTATCCTTAAGGTGATGGTTCCCGAATTTTTTTATTTACCGCTGAGATAGAACCATTCGCCAAGGAGTGTAGGTCCTACAAACCATACCTATGTGTCCACATTACCAGCGACTTGGAAATGGCATGGGCCGAGTTCTTCAACAATGAACTTCAACAATGAAGCTACAGCGTAACGCTATGGGAGAGCTTTTTCCGCTGCCAGGAGTGGATGCGCCGCAGCGCTAGTGGTTGCGTGGGAGCCATGGGGCACTGATGTGACGAGCTGACATCACCAGGAACTGACACACATTTTTTTCAGCTCATTTTGCCATTCTGTGTAGTGATTTTGAAATTCTGACCTAGATTTCGAGGACGAATGGCGAAGATGCGCTGTGCATCGCGCGGCCGGTTCGGCTGCAGAAGAACGCAGAAAAATGCCTCGTTATCTGTCTCGCCGTGTGCCTGAAAATGACGCTGAGGGCTGTAATGAGCCACGCCATGGGTGAAAACATTCGTTGTTTTTTTCGAGTTCCCAAACATCCGTGTTAACAGAAACCGTTTCGACGTGAGTGACATCATTCCTGACGTCCAGGATACCGTGTCTCGCCGTTCAAGAGTGGGTGAAACTTGCTGCACCCGCTAAGAATACAAGACAGGCGCAGACTGTGCTGACCGCTGCGGCTCGTTCTCGGACGCCTTCCGGAGCATTTGTCGCATTCTGGATTGATATATCGACCGCTGGCGCAGCAGCAATGCGAACTGTGCCGTCTATATCCGTCACCAGATCAGGACACAGGAGGAAGTGGCGCCTATCACGCAGTGGTAGTAAAACCATTTGTTTAGAAAAAGTCATAGCCGTCTATGATAGGCGGTGGGCTCAGTCCAGGGCTACGATGGCTGACGTCATCCAGAGTGCATGCTCGACCACCTTCTGCAGCGTATCTGAAATAAACGACAGCTAATACATATCATAGCAGTACCGACTGCGCGCTTCGTTTCCTGCTCGCTTATTTCATTATTAATGTGTAATATTATTTGCCTCAAGCTTTGCGTGGACAGAAAGTGTTCACTGGAAGTGGACACTTCCGGAGGGCGTACCTGAGTTGCTGGGTAATTTGATACCATGACACTTCCCAGCTGCATTGAGTAAGACAAAGCATCTATGCATTGCATCGGAGAGCAGTCTTTTCCTGTATTCCTCTTCCCTACAAAGCACAACTCCGCTTCGTTGACTCGTGGCATGCCGCTATGCACGCAGCAGCAGCTGCTGTTCCGGTAATAAATTTCCTCGAAAGTTTCATGACCCGTAAAAAACTATTGCAGGACTCTGGTATGGGCTTCATTCATTCTCGGGCATCAATAATAATCCTTGGTCTCTATTAATGTGCACCTTCATCAGCAGCTACACATTCTAGCGACTGTCCTGACGTAATTAATACGCTTCATAGACGTTTTCTATTTACAGTTTTATTTTTCTCGCCAATTTAATTTTCTTTATATTACATGCCACTCGATGCTACCTCTGTTGTGATCCTTTACTGCCGAGGATAATGAATTTCAGGTTTCTGCTTTACATTGGTCTTACAGCCCACTGCAACAACGCCTCTGCTGTCTAATATCTACATGGCATAAGTGATCACTGTATGCTCTCATTCTTCATTATTGCACGTATGTCAATGGTAACTAAAAAAGTTAAGATCGTACGGTATTATTGGAAACCTAAATTGGATGCCATAAATAACCTTTCTGCATTATTGACTTTCTCTTCGAAGGTTTCGATTACTGTTCGGTTGAAACTAACTGGAAAAAGTTTCCATTCAAAGTTCATCAACTCATCGAGAAACTCATACTTAGCTTGAGCATTACTACCAATGCGCAGGTGCCCTTGTATAACACACGCGTCAAACGCCAACTTGACAAAAAGAAACGCATTTATCGTTCCACTGAATTTTATTCTGCGGTAAGAGGAAGAAATGGTTTTGCATGCTGTGTGAAGGCAAGATAACCGCTGGTCCTTAAGGGTAACGGGGTGTATTTCAAGACAATGCAAGCGTAGCAGAGGGCGCCAGAAAGTTAGGTGGGCAGATGGATTCAAGAATTTTGGCAGGATATGGTGGCCGTAGCTGGCTAACAACAGGGTAAATTCGATCAATTGGAAAGACATGGGAGAAGCCTTTGCGTGCAGTGGGCGTAATCAGGCTGATGATGATGATGACCCACTGGTCCACGTATAAATAGCCATGGAAACTTATGTCACGGCATCAAAAGTAGCCAGGTCAAGTTTGCGTCCAGCACTCTGCGATCCATGCGGAAGACAACTGCTAAGAAGTGTGGCACAGAATTAACCCATCGACTGATGACCACACACATATCCTTCATTAAAAAGTTCTCTCGTGTCGTAAACGTGTTCCGTCAGCATCAAACCATTACAACTTTGAGATGCCCTGAATCATTGCTGACGTGCAAGGCATTGTTGAGCTACTTCATAACCAGTTTCCTGGTTCTGATCACAAAACAGCCTAGTTTTAAAAATACATGCGCTCGTATTTCAGCAATCCTAACAAACTTTTTTCAATTATCATTTTATGCATCATTTCATGTTCTATGGAAACAAGGGAAGGTGGCTCGATTACACAAATCCAGCGATAAAACTAATTCTACGGACTACATACCCATTTCTTTCAAGAGCACTTGCTGCGAGCTATTAGAACATGTAACTTTTTTTATCGTACTTAACTTTCTGGAATAAAATTAATTTCTCATGTCGTCTCAGCGTAGCTTTCGAAAATCCGACACATGTGCAACACAGTTTATATCGATCACGCACGAACTGCACCATATTTTACACCGCTTGTTGCGTGCCGACTGTATTGATTTAACCATCATCACCATCATCATCAGCCTTACTACACCGACAACCGGGCAAAGGCCTCTCCCATCTCTCTCCAATTAACCCTGTGCTTTGCCAAATGCTCCCACCCTTATACTGCAAACTTCTTAATCTCATCCGCCCACCTAACCTTCTACCACCCCCTGCTACGCTTACTTTCTCTTGTAATCTACTCCGTTACTCTTAATTACCAGCGGTTACCTTGCCTTCGTATTACATACCCTGTCCAAGCTCATTTCTTTCTCTTGATTTCTACTAGGATGTCATTAACACGCGTTTGTTCCCTCACCCACTCTGCTCGCTTCCGGTCTCTTAACGTTACACCTATCATTTTTCTTTCCATGGCTCGCTGTGTTGTCCTTCACTTAAGCTGAGCTCTTTTCGTTAGCCTCCACGTTTCAGCCCCGTAGGTAAGTACCGGCAAGATACAGCTCTTGTACACTTTTCTCTTGAGGGATATTGGTAACATGCTATTCATGATCTGCTGAGAGAACCTGCCATATGCGATCCACCCCAATCATATCCTTCTAGTTATTTCCCTCTCATGATCCGGATTAGTTGCCACTACCTTCCCTAAGTAGACGTATTCCTTTACCACTTCCAGCACCTCGCTGCCAAATGTGAACTGCTCTTCCCTTGCTAGACTGTTGAACATTACTTAGGTCTTCTGCATGTAATTTTTAGACCCACCGTTCTGTTCTGTCTGTCTAACTCATTCATCATGATTTGCAATTGAACTCCTGATTGACTCATCAAGGCAATGTTATCAGTGAATCACAGATTATTTAGGTATTCTCTATTAACTCTTATCCATAACTGTTCCCAATTCAGGCTTCGGAATACTACCTGTAAACAGGCGATGAAAAGCATTTGCGAGACCGTGTCTTCCTGTCTGACGCCGTTGCTTTTTGGAATTTTGTTGCTGACTTTATGGAGGACTATGGTAGCTGTGCAATTGCTATAGATATATACATCTCCCAGTATTTTCACATAAGGCCCTTCTATACCCTGACTCCGCAATGCCTGCACGACTTCCGAGGTTTCCACTGAATCAAATGCTTTCTCGTAATCAATGAAGGCTATATATAAGCGTTGGTTATATTCTGCGCATATTTCTATCACCTGATTGATAGTGTTAATATGATCTATTGTGGAATATGATGTATTTTACGAAAGCCTGCCTGGTCATTTGGGTGATTAAAGTCTAAGGTTTCCTGGCTCTAATAGCCATTACCTTAGTAAATACCTTGTTGGCAATGGACAGTAAGCTGATATGGAAGAAGTTAGCGCAGAACTCAGACATAGACCAAGAAGAAACACACCAGACGACAGACGCTCATCGGTCTGTAATTTTTCCATTCCTTGACGTCTCCTTTCTTATGAATTAAGGTAATGTTTGCATTCTTCCAAGCTTCTGGTACGGTCGAGGTCATATGGTATTGCGTATACAAGGTGGATAGTTTTTCTAGCACAATCTCCCCTCCGTCCTTCAACAGATCTGCTGTTACTTATCCTCGCCAGCTGCCTTTCCCCTTTGCATTGCTCCTAAGGCTTTCTTTACTTCCTCTTTCGTTACTGACGGGATGACGCATTGCTGTGCGCTACTCTCTCTCATTAACGTTTTTGTTACATTGAATACTGTATAGATTTGTGTAGAGCTCTTCGGCTACATTAACTATCATATCCATATTGCTAATGACATTGCCCTGCTTCTCTCCTATCGCATACATTTATTTTCTACTTATGCCTAGTTTCCTCCTCACCACTTTTAGGCCACCTCCGTTCTTTAGAGCATGCTCGATTCTCTCCATATTAAACTTCTTTATGCCGGCTACCCTTGCGCTTATTTATTTATTTATTTATTTATTTATTTATTTATTTATTTATTTATTTATTTATTTATTTATTTATTTATTTATTTATTTATTTATTTATTTATTTATTTATTTATTACACAATACTGCAGGCCCTTTTCGGAGCCATCCATGCAGGAGTGTTTACAACATATTAATGTGATTAAACAGAATAAAACAAAACTACAAAATACATAGATCTTCTCTGATCCAAACACAAAAAGAATGGTAGAGAATTAAACAGAAAAATTAATTTTTTTAATATAATTAACAAATAATTTCAGGGACATACACTTCACCGCATCTTCCGGTAATTTATTCCAATAGTATATGGCATCTGGAAACAGGGAGTACTTGTAGATATTTGCACGGCTGACTGGTTGACGGACTGTTTTCCTATGCTTAGTTCTAGACGATTGTTTGAAAGGAGGGCGTAAGTATTGTCAATTTGTTATTTTGAAGTGGCCGTGAAGAAGTTGGAACAAAAACATTAATCTTGAAATGATTCTTCGCTGTGACCAGCTTTGTAAATTTGATTGAATTATTAGACTCGTAGCGCTAGTCTGGCGTGAATACTTTTAGTAAACAAACCTTACTGCTAGTTTTTCTATGCGCTCTAATTTGTTGATCAAAATTTTTTTATGGGGGCTCCAGACTATATCCACATACTCTAGGGTAGGTCGGACAAGAGTTTTATAGGCCCTGAGTTTAATATTGGCTGGCGTGTTACGCAGCTCTCTCCTTAAATATTTTAATTTACCTTCACCTTTAAAACAAATTGATTTGATGTAGGGTTCCAACGCAGGTTGGATGTTAGGATGAGTCCCCGATACTTCACGTGATAATATTTTTTAACCTGTGTGTCACCAAGTGTGTATGTAAAACTTAGAGGCAGGCTGCTTCTTATTAGTGAGTGTGATGCTGTTGACCTTATCCGCGAAAGTTTCATTCCCCAGGTCTTACACCAAGTGGGGATTGATTCTAAATAACTGTTAAGGAGAATTTGATCTTCTAATTTTTTACAGCTATTTATACGACACAATCGTCTGCAAAAAGGCGAAGCTGGATTGATGAACTAACAGAGGAATGAATATCATTTGTGTAAATGAGAAATAAAAGAGGCGCAAGAACTGATCACTGGGGTACAGCCTAATACACATCCAGGATCTACGAAAAGTATTCACCTATTTTTAACACATTGTTTTCAGTTCAGTAAATAGCAGGAAATCCATGAAACATTGTGGCAATAAATTCCAAAAGATAGTAATTTTGTTATAAGGTCATCGTGAGGAACAACGTCAAACGCTTTAGAGAAATCTAAGAATATAGCATCTATCGGGATTGCCTTCGTTAATTGTGTTAGCGATGTCATGAGTAATTTCAGCAAGCTGCGTTACTTTTGAAAGCCCTGTTATAAAACCATGTTGTTTTTCGTAAATGAGGTTATTATTTTCTAGATATGAAATTATGACTTTAAAAATAATGTGTTCCGTCACTTTCCCGCTTGTGCTTGTTAACAATATCGGACGATAGTTTTTCAGTTCAATTTTCGAGCCCGATTTGTGCATAGGAATTACTTTAGGAATTACGCCTGTTATTTGGGATTACGAGTGTTTGTAAGAATCTTGTATAAATTATGTGCAAGTATTAAGACACCCAGTCAGAGTATCGGGCTAAAAATGTGTTTGAGATGCAGCCAGGACCCGGAGATTTTTTTTTGTGTCAAGTTTCTGTAAAAGAGAAAGGATTCCAGCTTCACTAGTGGTTAGCTCTGTCATGGGTTCTTTGATTGTGTAAAAGGGTAGAGAAGCGTGGGAGGCTGTTTGGATGAAAACGGACTGGAAAAACTTTTTCAATTCATTTGCAATAGCATCAGGTTTACTTATGGTGTTACTGAAATCCGTAATGATGGAAAGAGTTGACTGGTCTTCACATAAGTACCGCCAAAACTTATGAGGGTTGTGGGCCATGAAAGAAGGCAGTGTAAAATCAAAGAAGAAGGTTTTTTCATATCGGCCTTTGCTCTGTAAACAGTTAACAAGACTTTCAATGTCGTTCTTGCTTCCTTTTTTTCGCCGTCGTTTTAGTTTTCTTTTAATTTGCACGAGTACTCCCTGTTAATGCGTTTTTTTTTCGTAGCGCAACGTATCTCTTTTCGCAAGTATGTACAATGTTTTTGAAACAGGACAGCAGTTCACGCACATCCGTCAATGCGCTGAATTCAGCAAAGCTGTATTCAAGTGCATTCAAAATTGCAGGGCCATCTGCACGTTCATAGACCTTGACAAAAGTAGGCGGTTTTTTTCTTCTTCTTGCAAGTGACTGATATGGGGCATTATAGTACTACCAATTTGTGGTCAGATATGCCGTCTTCAACACGCACTGAACACCCTGGAAGTGTATCGCTAACAAATATTAAATCAAGAAGTGAATAGGAAGACGATAGAACTGGGGTGTTATCGGTAACCAGATGATATAAGGAAAAACCAAATGCAGTAAATAAAAGTGTTTCCGCGCTTTGGGCATTTTTTTCGTCATGTGAAAAGTCCGCCCAATCTATCCCTCAAAGATTAGAGTCTCCCGATAAAATCAACGTAGATCTTGAACTAGTGTGCTGGGATAGGTAATCGTGCATTTTTTCAAGATAATCTGGAGGGCCATTTGGGAGTCGATACACGCCTCCCACTAATATACATTTACCCAAATATGTTATTTTGCACCACAAACTTTCGTGGTCATCAATACTCTTCACGGTTGAATATTTTATGTTGCTTTTAATAGCTACAGCTACTCCTTCCCTTCGTGATCCTCTATCTTTACGTAGCAATTTATATGTTGATGGGACAACATTTAGGCTACCTCAGTTCTTTAGAGCATGCTCGGTTCTCTCCATATTAAACTTCCTTATGGCGGCTACCCTTGGGCTTATTTATTAACTTCGACAGCTCTGCTAGTTCTATTCAGTCTGTAGGGTTGGACGCCCTCGTGCTTTGGCCTTTCTTAATCACATTTCACGTATCCTGATATAGCTCGCAGGCATCGTGTCGAACCATCCAACCGCTTACTTCTAGTGCGCACTACGTAATGATACCTGTAAGATTATCGTTCATTGTATTGTCACCGACAAACGTAGAGGACGCGGAAAGCAACACCATTTACTCGGGCGAGACTTGCCGAACAGCCGCGCACATTCGAGAGAGAAAGAAGACGTTCGGCCACGCGCTGGAAGACAGGTTCGGCCACCAGGTGGCGCCGGCAGAATGTCAGCAATGTGTCAGTATGAACATTAAGATCGCCTTCCTCAGTTAAACCTCAATGTCTGTTCTGCAGCGATATCCTGAATTCCTCTATTTTTCCTCTTACCGCTAGCTCGTTAATGACCTTCCTCTTCCCTAGATTCTTCCGTTCCCTCTTCTAGTCAAAGCTAATTCGAGACCTTACCATTCTGTTGTCGCTACAGCGCACGTTTCTAACGATGTCCATATCGTGAACGATGCCAAGGTGAGCGCACATTATGAAGTCTATTCCATTTTTAGTCTCACCATTGGGGCTCTTCCACGTCCACTTCCTGTTCCCTCGTTTGCGGAAGAAGCTATGTTTGCGGAAGGGGGAAGAGGAGGACGACGACGAGTACGAGGAGGAGGAGGATGAGGAAAGGCTTTACCGGATCTTGAATTACTTCTTCATAAACATAATCCAGATATTGTGATTTTACAAGAAACGTGGCTCTCACCACTTAAATCATTCACATTTAAAAAATTTCGTGTTTTCAGGGTAGATCGCGTTAATGGCAGGGGTGGTGGGTTAATAACTATGGTCTCTACGAAAATATGTCACCGGGCATCAATCTCGCAGACAGTTATGCGCCCTGACTGTGAGTTGTTGGCGGTTGAAATCTCCCTTCCACAGTGCGCCAAAGTCACTATTGCTAACGTCTACTTCCCAATCGGTGTTCACAGGACAGACTGTTTGGACACCTTACTGAGCGGCGCAAACAGCACAGTCATCGCAGGAGATTTTAATTCGCACCACAGTGCCTGGGATAGTCGCTCTGACTCCTGCGGCCAGCTTCTGTGGTCCTGGATGTCAATGAATGCAGTGCGCTGCTGTAATTCCGGAGCAGTAACCTTTATGCGTGGAGGATCCCGTTCAATCATAGATTTAACATTAGCATCTCGTGGGGTTGGCGTATCTGCATGGTCAACTGAAGAATCAGGTACATCTAGTGACCACTTTCCAATAACCTTTTCTATTATATCCTCGCCTATCAGAAAAGGTGGTGCAACCATGAAATTTCTAAACCACATTATGTACAAAAAATTGATATCTGCCTCACTCCCCTCCATAGTTAGCTCAGGTCGAGCACAAAGAGCTCAGCGGACAATTACCTTTCTGCAAGATGCTGCTGAGAGTTCTGTATTCTCGGTGTGCACTACTGCTCCTGCCAGACAGCCGTCTCCTTGGTGGACGGAGGAGTGTGAGAAAGCTTATCGTCGTAGAAAAGCAGCCTGGAAAAGCCTTTCCTATAATCAGAGCCCAGCTAATTGGATAAATTATAAGTTCTTCTCTGCATGTTTCAAACGAACTGTTAAAAAGGCAAAGGAGGATTATAATCAAAATTTAAACACGTATCTCGCAAAACCCCAGAATAAGAAGGCTCTCTATAGATTCATGGCGCAGAATAACAGCTCTCCGGCCTCCAATCGCATAAGGTCAATGGTAATGTCTCCGCAGGAGGCTAAGCAAAACCTTGAACGCATCGCGCAGGGGCTGGCCTTACGTTTCCAGGTACAGAAAGCAGAACCTTTGCACACTCTCACCCCCAGCTCGGACTATCCTGAGGTCGACGTGTCGGAGCTCCTGCAAATTGTTTCCTCGATGCACTCTGCTGCTCCGGGATCTGACGGGATTACTGTGGGCATGTTAAAGATTTTAGCGCACGACTTTCCAACTCACCTTCTAGATATTGTAAATGCGTCATTGGAAACCTCTTGGATTCCTCACAGTTGGAAAATTGCGAAAATAATTTTACTTTTAAAAAATGCAGACAATGGATTTCAATTAGACAATATTCGGCCGATTGCTTTAACCTCAAATTTAGTAAAGCTAATAGAAAGAGTAGTACATAGTCGCCTCACAAAGCATGTTCATCATATTAACGGCCTCAGCCCCGCACAGATTGGCTTTCGTCGCGGTTGTTCCATATGGTCCGCGCATGTGGATCTCGAGAGCCGAATACGACTCTCAATGCGCCAGAGAGAAGTTTCGGCCTTGGTGACGCTTGACGTTGCGAAGGCCTATGACAGCGTGGAGCACACAGTCCTCATTAACAAGCTTGCTCAACTACAACCACCGCATTACCTCTACGCCTGGATTTGTGAATTTCTAAAAGATAGATTTTTCTTCTGTACAGACGGATCTTTTTGTTCTAATACCTATGGTCAATCAAGAGGTGTGCCGCAAGGCTCTGTTCTTTCTCCGCTGCTTTTCAACATATTAGTTCGGGACATCCCCATTCATCCTAACGTTACAGTTTATGTATACGCAGATGATATAGCTTTTTTCGCATCAGCAAATGATATTCATGTGCTCTACGGGTATTTGCAGGCATATCTGAATGCTCTTGAAGTCTGGTTGGACCAAATCAATTTATCACTTAATGTCAGCAAATGCGGCGTGCTGGTATTTCCACCCGACGCTCCTATGTACATCTCGCTAGCCTACCGCTCCACTCCAATTCCGCAGGTGGAGTCGGTTAAATACCTAGGTGTTACTTATGACCAAAATTTGGACTGGCGACACCATATTAAGAATAATGTTATTAAAGGGGAACGTGCACTGGGCCGTTTGACCCGAGTTGGCAATAAAAAGTTTGGCATGCGTCGTGACACGCTACTGTTGCTCTATAAGGCTTATATGAGGCCGATTCTGGAATTTGGTTGCCCCTTGTTCTCTGGTAGCGCGAACTACAAGCTGCAGCCATTAGCCTTACTGGAAAGACGTGCCCTACGGCTATGCCTCGGGCTCCCAAAATCAGCTTCCAACGCTGTCCTTTATCTGGAAGCGCGTATCCCCAACCTCTATTCCCGCTTCCAACTTCTAACAGTGCGTACTTTCCTCAAGTCTTTTGACCCGGCCCCAGGCGTTAGTATTCCAATTTTTGTATCCCAACCACACCTTTTTTTGACTAATCACTGGCCACGTTATCAGCTTCCGCAAGTTAGGTTCACGCAGAATCTGTTAGCTCCGCTTCAGGTTGATCTGATCTCCTTGCAACGAGTTGCTGACACGCAGGCTGATCCCGTCTTCTATTACGACTTTATTTTCCCGTCCCATGCGAAGCATATGCCCGCACATACCCTAAATGGTCTTCTTTCTGAACACCTACAGAATTTTCCACATCATACTGTTCTCTCCACTGATGCCTCCGGCAGCTGTGAGAAGGCGGCGATTGGCATATATTCGCAGGATCTAGATTGGAGCTACTCCGTTCGTATCCCTGATTATACTCCTATATTCTTCGCAGAGTTTTTGGCCATTGGTTTGGCTCTTCTCAAAATTCCCAGACATGTCGCACGGGTTCTTATTCTCACAGACTGCCTTTCAGTTATTGTCTCTCTCCAAAATTCGGAAAAATCTTTCTTGACTCGTTCACTTAGGTTTTTTGTTCCGAGCACAGTGCGCGAGATCCGTTTGGTCTGGGTACCTGGGCATTCAGGCGTCTATTTTAACGAGGTGGCTGATTTATTGGCAAGGTCAGCTCTCAGCGCACCTGTAATATATCCCGTCCCTCACCTCATTCTGTTAGCAGCTTCACGTTTCCAGCGGTTCCAACATATTTCAGCCACTTTGAGTGATCCGCTGCTGAATACCGTGGACTTTCAACACCTAAAGTACCCATGGAATATCCGGTGGTGTAAGTCAAGGCTTTGTGAAGTGTCCATGACGCTCCTGCGATGTAGAATCCCTCACTTAAACTTGTACTTATGCAGGTGCGGGTTCGCTGCGACAAACCTTTGTGTATCATGTGGGCAAGTTGAATCAATCGATCATTTTCTCCTCTCTTGCCGGCGGTTCGCGGTTCAGAGAAAGCAATATCTGGAGGTTCCTCTTTCGAGACTAGGACTGCCTCTGTCTCTTACAGTTCTTCTATCGTTCGGTGCGAGGGCCAAGGGATTCCCGTTAAGCAGTGTATGCGGCTACCTTCACGATTACATAAGTGCAACTAATCGATTATCCTGTTAGCTATACACAAAATTCTTTCGCATGTCCAAAAAAGGCTAGATTGATTCTATTCCGGATGACTCATACCTCTTGAATTCACTCTATTTTTCCCAATTTTTTTTATTCTTGATTCAGTCTTCTGACGTTTCCTTCCCCGCGCAAATGCTTCATTGACATTCTACCCTATACCTTGGCCAATCCCCCCACGTGGGTATGTGCCATATTACTTGAGGAGAAGAAGAAGAAGAAGAAGCAGGGAGGTTAACCGGAATAATAACCGGTTTTCTACCCTGCACGATGGGAAAAGGGCGAGGGGATAAAATGATGAAGCAGAAAAGAGAGTAGCAGGCAACTGAAGTCACAAGAGAAGTCACAGCGTTCGGTACACTAACAGCTGCTCGTGCACGCCAGAAGCTGTCAAGAAGCGAAAAACTGCCTTGGAGGCCTTCCCCACCGACGATCTCCGCTGCCAGTGGGTGAGAATCTTCATTTAGGTCAGTTGGCGCGCATCTAGACGCTCTAGTGCACGGAAGAGACTGCCTTTCGGCGCTGTAGGCAGGACATTCACATAGAATGTGGGCTAGTGTCTCATCAGGCCCGCAGATGGCACATGCAGGGCGGTCAGCCGTACCTGTCAAGAAGGAGTAATGCTTGGTGAAAGCTACACCAAGCCACAGGCGACACAACAAAGTTGCTTCACGTCGTGATAGGCCGGATGAAACCCGAAGCTTGAGGTCTGGGTCCAAGATTTTAAAACGCGAATGCGAGTATTGCCTGAATTCCACGCGGCAAACGTGATGTCCCGCGACAGTGGTCTAAGCCTACCAGCTGCGTCGGCTCTCGAGGTGGAGATGGACACACAATTGCCCTCAGGGTGAGCAGTTCTCGCGGCCTCGTCCGCGCTGTGGTTGCCTGCGATGCCGCTGTCTCCTGGCAGCCTTTGGTAACCAATATCGTGCCCTTTTTCGTGCCGTGTGGTGGAGCTCTCGGAGTTCCGCGACAAGTTGTTCATGAGGCCCATGACCAAGAGCAGATTGTAAGGCTTGGAGGGCTGCCTTTCAATCAGTGAAAACAGGCCATTGCTGGTGTGTTTCTTCACTGCTATGCTCAATGGTGACACGAGCAGGAGTAAGCTCTGTACCTGTCAATGAAGTCCCGTGTGATGCTTTCACTTTTTTAACTATGGTCCTTACGGAGATGATCACGGAGCCCGAGGAACTGGAAGGGGCACGGAGCAAGACTCTGAGGAGGTGAAACTCCCGTCAGCGCGAGCGAGCGCAGGCGACCAGGTAAAGTCACAACTGTATGCGCCGACGGGAGCGCATGCAGTGGCGGCGCCTTGCGGCGCCTCGTAGAAGCAGCAGGGAAAAAATAAAAAATGCAGTGCCCGGGCAGGCGGCTCCGGCGCGCTCTCGGGCGGCTCGGGGTCCACGCAGACGACAAGAAGACGACACGGGTGTTTGCTTCAGCGGGCACGCCGGGAAGTTGTATTTCTGCGCCCTTAGGTCAAACAGCAACAGTTCTGGTCGGTGCCTGTTCGAGGGCCGTAATACTAATTGCGCTGCTACACGCAGTGCGGCCTCCTTCGGAATTTGCTAGACTAAGATGGGACGCAGGTGTATTTTTCGAAATTGCGAAAGCGGTTACAAGTGCTGCAGGAAGAAGGTGAGTAAGGTGAGAAGTTGTTTCCGCTTGTTGCCTTCTCGTCGGACGTGTATTCATAAACGCTTTGCCGCACGACGCCCGCGTTCTCCTCCAGCATATGCAACTTAGCGTGGTCACATACTCGACGAACGTGAAGGCATGTTTGCCTTCGACGAATGCCAGCAGCGCTTACACCCGTCCAATCAAAGTCATCGCGCGGGTGTCAAACAAAAGCCCTGCGTACAACCAGAAGCTACAGATCATCTTATAGCGGTCATGGAAAAGAACACGTTTTATTTTTTACTGTGCTGAAATGGTTGAAGCGTAGCACCAGTTGCTCTTCGGGCTACCAGCGGTAAAGAAGCGCGCGAGAGTGCCCTCAATACAGGTCAGGCGCGCGCGGCCTAACGGGAGCAACACGCTCGACCTTTTCTTGTCGCCGCAGACGGCAGAGTTTCCACTCCTTATAGTCTTCCTCCGCGGGAAGGGGTCACTGAGCCATAGTTGTATACTTGCAGTCAGTGCCCGTATTTCTCATGCAAATATTCTAGTGTGGTCTGTTTTATTGCTGTCGGCTGTAAATCAGCCCTCTTTCAGCCTCACAAGTTACCTTTAGGTTTTCGGGCTCACTACAAAATTCAGCTTTTTTTTCTGGTGAAAGCTACATCCTTTTGGCAATGCTTAAGCTCGTACCGAAGACCCAGGCGGTAATAGCTTGCCTACATAAGCTCATAAAAATCTTGTTTATTAGATAAAGTGGCTTTGCTGGCTCATTTAGGAGCACCAGAAGCACAAAGCACTGCTAGACCATTTGGCGCGAATTTCGCTAAACTTAAGTAAGGAGCTATGGGCGCTGGAGACACATGCACTGGAGAGGTTGGTTTGCCGGCAAAACTCTCAAAAGCGCATGTATTTTGGCGCGAAGTACTTCAAAATTATTGTGCCACACAGCGGAGAGTAACCGAGCTTTCAAATTTCTAAAAACTGATATGGATGTTACTTACAGTGGGCTTCACGCCTCTGAAAAATTAATGATGATCCAATCAGCAATAGTTAAAAAGTTAACTTGTTAATCATCCTCCTAACTTGCACGTCCTGGCTGTATTCGGATGCATGACACCGCTGACAATAGTCTGCCGAGAAAAGCGCTCTTCTGTCTGAAAAGCCTATTATTAAATGCTTCGGAAAGTCTTCTGTGAAACAACACGCATATATATATATATATATATATATATATTATATATATATATATATATATATATATATATATATATATATATATATATATATATATATATATATATATATATATATATATATATATATATATATATATATATATATATATATATATATATATATATACATATATATATATATGCACACAAGCTAAAGCTAATGATAGAAAAAAAAACACATTTCCCTTTGCACCTCGGTTTCGGTGACTGTTGGCTCCCTTCATAAGTCAAAACGAGCCCCTCATTTCCTTTACCTTCTCTGCTAATGGCTTAACGAGGATCTCGCTTCTGGAAGTCTTGATGTCATAAGTAGCATAAGAGGGCTCTCGCACAGTTTCCGCCCTCGCCGTTAGATGACGCTCCACGTCACACTCGCGCACGTCCACTCCTGTGGACGAGGGAGGCGCTGGTGAACACTCTCAAGATGAAAGCAATAAACATAAATACCCTCGCGAGCAGCAGATTGGACAGCCGTCGCCGTAGTACTGTTGGTAGAGCACCGGACGCGATATTCGGAGTTTGTGGGTTCAGATCCCACCGGTGGCATGGTTGTTTTTTCTGCTGCTTTATAAGTAACTTCCATTAAGCGATTTTTTAATCTAAGTATTATTATCCCACTGAAAAGCATAACACATTAAAAAAAAACATTAACGTTCCCCTATGCACCTTGGTTTCGGTGACTTGGCTCCCTTCATAAATTTGTCAAACGGGCCCCCCCTCATTTCCTTTAACTTGTCCGCTAATATATATATATATATATATATATATATATATATATATATATTATATATATATATATATATATATATATGGGCTAAAGTATGAGCATAAGCCCAAGAAACTTCGTAGCTTTTTGATAGACTGCGGTGGCTTGAACGACTCGGCAGCTGCAGTCTTGGCTGGATCCAGGTCTGACGTTGTGTTTGGCAACGAACTGTCCAAGCACTAACGTGTGACGCGCACCAAATTGGCACTTTTTAGAGTTAAGCACAAGGGCAGCTTTGCGCATACAGACCAAGACGAGAGCTAAATAGTCGTTGTGCTCACTGAACGTCTTTCCGAAAATAACAACGTCGTCTAGGTAGCACATGCATATTTCCCACTTCAGATCATGGAATAGTGTGTTCATAAATCCCTCGAATGTGGCGGTCGCAATAAAAACGCCGATACCCTGAACGGAGGTCAATAGATAAGAAGGACGAGGCTTAAAAAAGGCACTCGATGGCATCGTCGATTCGAGGGATGGGGTATACGTGTTTTCTTGTGACGGCATTTAGGCGAAGGTATTCTAAGCTGAAACGCCATGATCCATCCGTCTTTCGAACATGAATTACAGGATCAGCCCAGAAACTCGACGACTCTTGGATAACATATTAGGTTAAAATCTCTTTCAATTGCTCATTGATCACATTGCGTTCAGACAGTGACACTCGGTAGGGCTTTTGTCGGATCGTATGTGAGGCGCCAGTGTCAACCCTGCGCAGGGTCCGAGACGGGGGAATGGAATATATGCCACCGGGCTGTGAGAAATCAAACACAGTGGAGGGTGGCAGGAGGATAGCCAACAGAGCACGCCTGTCATGCGTGGAAAGCTAGTCGCCGATCATACGAAGTAACTGCGACTCCTCGTAAACCTCTGGCGCTGCTGCGCCCCAGGCGTCGGTAACCAAGGCAACGGATTCCGGTGAGTCGTGGCTGCATGACTCAAGCTTCACGCCTTCAGGAAGAACTACAAATTCTCTCGAACAATTCACTGTCCACAGTTCAGTGCGTCTGTTGGTGAGGGAAACTATGGCATGAGGAACCAAGTTGCCCTCCTTCGTGCAGGTGAAATGGTTCGGCTGGACAACCACATCAAACACGTCGAGAGTGGTATATCGGGGCAGGAAACCGGTGCGCATACAGCCGAAGACGGAAGCACGACAGTTTCTAGAGTAACACAGAACACATTCTCTCCACTGCGCGAGCCTTCCAAAAGGCCAGTAGTGAAACATTTGCCGACGCTGGGCTCCCCAGTGTGGCAGACGACGTTAGCGCCACACATCTGCAAAACGTTGAGGCTGTTGGGATTCAGGTAGCAGCATCCCACCGCTGCCACCAGTTGTCGAGATTCAGGTAATGTGACTGGGCCGGCGAAGAGACGAGAACGATCGGAGAAAGAAAACTCGGAAAACTTAATACAAGGACTATTTACATAATGTACAAGTACGGCAATTGAGAGTGCTTCTCAGTAAATAGAGCTTCTTAGCAGTCGGGAGTCTCTCCCAGCAAAAGGTATCTCTCAAGAGGTGCCTCTCTTCTGGTACCAAACCAGCAGCTCTTTAAATACTCTTCGTATTCCCCAGATCCCTAGCTGGGGAATATAGTTCGAAGAACGATGACCAATCACACGATGGCACTGATGATACCACCCACGGCAGGGCGGTCCTGATGTTCTCTCGCAGCTTGGTCGAGGGAAAGGGAACAAGACCCGGTCACGTTGTCGTCCACGCGGCTTCCAGGTGGGCGCGCACGTGTGTCCGGACCGCGCCCATGTGGACTCGGAAGGCGCCTGCGTGACACAGGAAGGCAGGCTGTCTCCCAGCAGCTGTTGAAAGATATTGTACTGATGACCGGAACCCGGAACCTCTGTCGAAGGTGCGGCACTCGGGCAATTGTTCAACCCCAAAGTGACTGAAGAGGGCAACACTGATCGTGTACTTCGTCGTCTGAGGACCGGAACGAATACGTGGGGACGCTATGGTCGTCGCTGCTTCCGACATTCCTGAACGAATACGTGGGGACGCTATTATCGTCGCTGCTTCCGGCATTCCTGCTGCCACGTCTCCCCCAGAGGGCTCACCCACCCTCGCGGTGGTCCTCAGGGAACCCTTTCCATGTCCAAATTCGCTGAACTCAGCAGCAGGAAGGAAGTGCGAGCACAACAGCAGCCCCGCCGCCAGATATTGCGCCCGGAAGATGAACTGCTCGCTCGTAGCTCAGCTGACTGGGCGTGCCAGGATCCAGATGCTCTTTGGGAGTCTTCTGATGACCTTCAGTGCCGAAGCTCGGTATCGCTTTCCCTCGTCAGATGGCCGTTTTGGGAAATTCTCTGCAATGCTAGCCAAAAGGGATCGCTGACGCCAAACCACACCCGACAAAAGCAAGTGCCCTCAGAACCCACTCATCCCGCCAGACCAAAACTTAGGGCCAAAACGGCACTTAGCAAAAAACTTCAACTAAAACTTGAAGAGATCAAATGCTTTCCCTGAATGAACACATGGTGTCTCCCGACGAGGAGTTTAGACAGGGCACCTGTCCAAGGCATGTGCTCCCGCTTGAGGCGCACTTGGATAGCAAAAAAAATCGCTTAATGAAATCAGGTTGGTGCTTAGAACTCTTAACAATGGGTCGCTTTTCTGCTCCGCAATGAGTGCTTTCCTATCAACCTTAGTCAACTCCTCCCAACAAGTCGAAGCAGGTGTTAATGTCGAACCCTTCGCGTTGGTTCCTGTTGCCCCATTCTCTACGGAATCGGCAGTTTCTTGGATTTCATGAGCTACCGCTGGTAGCTCAATATGCTCATGGTAGAACACTTGACCACTCAAGGAAGCCTTAGCACTACACGCTCCAACTGCAGGCAACGGTTCGCCACCCACACCAAAAACTGGACATTTTTGTCCCATGGACACAAAACTTTACGTCCGAGGCGACACTTAAATGCAGAACTCATAACTGAAACAGTGGCGCCGGTATCCACTAAAGCCATCACAGGCACACCATCTACTAGCACATTCACTTTGTTCCGCAACATCACTACATGCAGGGAGCATCTCTTCTGGCGGCAGACTTCCAGCGACCTCACCCCCATCGGTCGCGCCGACTAGTTTTCTGGCAGTCGCGAAGAGGAGCGGCGTCGGGGTGCTGGAGATCGACGAGTGCGGAAAGCTGGAGGCGGTGTCACACATCTATCCGATGCCGGCGAACGATTCCGCATTTGTGCAGGCCATGTGTTGCCGGAATCAAGCGGGTAAGATGGGCATCGAGAAGGAACGAGCTGGTAATCCGGCCGCGAAGGATAGGTAGAGGAGCCGTAACGGATGGCTGTCTTCGGCGGGGAGAAAATCGCGAGATGTGACCGAGGTGACCGTAGCGGTAACACGCAAGAGAGGGAACAGGAGCAGGCTGCGCCGGCGAGTAATCATACGAAGTAGTGGTCCGAAAGTGCTCGTCGTATGTGGTCGGCGTCGGCTGGTAAAAGCGGCATCGGTGTTCCGGGAGGATCGCTGTATGTTGCTCGGCCGCAGCTTTTGGGGTACCTGGTGCTCCTGAAAGGCTCCTGTGTTAACGGTGGTTGGCGGGAGAGGGGGAGGAAGAGGAAGACGAAGACGTTGTTCTATCGCCTGTCGCCTCAGCTCTGTTTATTTAGCTAATTTTTTCTAATTTGCCTACTTTTATTTGAATATTCGAGGACGGCAGCATCTTCAAGGCGGTACTGTCCCTACGGGAAGAGTACGGCTGCTCCGGCGCCGGCAAGTCTAAAGGGACCACGCCATTCAAAGGAGGCTGGCTCGGAAGAGGCGGCCATGGCTTCCCAGGCTGTGGAGCGAACAGAACATGGACTCGACCACCCGTCCAGCGAGACCTCATCGCTTAGTGGGGCTGAGTCAACGATCGTGGACGGTGACGAGTCAGTGGCCAATATGGCTGACGTGGACAACGAGGGCTTCAAGTTGGTGAGTCATCACAAGAAACGAACGGTAGGGATCCCGGTAGCGGTTGAGCCCACAGAAAAGGGGGTTGATTTAAGAGAGAAGAATCCCATCTTACTTTTCGCGGCCATTCTATCACTGCTGGGTTCAGCTCCGATTCGAAGTCGGTTCACCATGCACGGGGCTCTTCAGCCGGATGTCTCGACGGAAGAGCAGGTTGACAAGCTCCTGCAGAGCTCTCAGATTTTTGGCATCAAAGTTAACGTGCGGTTGCCCCATGCCTACATGAAGAACACCTGTGTTATTAAGGGTGTACCAAAGTGGTATTCAGAACGCGACCTACTTGATTATCTGAAACCACAAGGTGTGCTGCACGTGAAACGACTTGTGCGTCGTGTGGAGTCTTTAGGAAAAGTATGGGCTGCGAAACCTAACAACTCTTTCGTGTTGGCATTCGCTCCCAACTCAGAGCGCTCCGAAAAAATTGATCTGGGATTCACAAAACACGCAGATGCAGATTTCACTGAAGCTCCTCCACGGTGTTTTAAGATGCCAACGGTTTGGGCCCATGGCCAAAGTTTGCACAAAGGATCGACGCTGTAAGCGGTGCGGAGGCGACCACGACCTTTAAAACCTGCAGGGCAGATTTTGCTTGCGCCAATTGCGGTGGCGATCATCCAGCGAGTTTCAGAGGCTGCCCCTTTCGTAGTGAGCGCTCTGCACCGTCGGATATCCTTTATTGCTGGTCCAAAAACCCCACCGACTGAAACGCCTGTCCCAGGATTGCACGAGTTCCCAGTATTGGAGTCTGATGTTGTTGCGTTGCCCAACAATGTCCCTAAGAGACCTGAGTCCAGCAAGACGCCAAGGCCCAGTGCGCCGCGAGTCGACTGTTCGACCTCCAGCAAAAAGTGTCCATGTTCCTGAGCGGCCGGATCACAGCCAGACTTCACGGCAAGGGGGACCCTCATATGCACAAGTGACAAAAAAACCAGCTACTGCGGCCAAGAGTATGTCCCCGTCGGCATCTTTTGTCGATGTTGTAAGTGAGTGCGTTGCGCAAAATAAGGAGCTCAAAAATCAAGGTATGTCTGACCTTTTTCATGTTTTGTTTGGGGCCCTGCGTTCACATGTTCCAGCGATGGCGCCTGATAACCTGAAGAACTTCCTTCAGCTGGTGCTTTCTTTTGAGTCCCTAATTTCCACCTTCGCAGCAAACTTCCTTGCGAACTAAAATGGATGGGGCTAAACCTCGTGGATCTCACATGCACCGAAAAGTGCCGTTTATATTGCAGTGAAACTGCGCTGGGATTGAAGTCGGTTAGCTGAACTGAAACTATTCTTGAAAGAGACTTGTGTTCCTGTCTTGGCCCTGTCAGAAGCTGGCCTGCCAAGCGGGAGATGTTTGACTGGATATGTCGCCCACAAAAACTGCAGCATAAAGTCATTTCCTGCAGGAAGTGCTGCGCTTTGTATAAGAGAAATTCCACATGTTTCTCTACGCGTTGCCGATCTTTGCACGGATGACATTGAGGTATTGGCTGTGAGAATACAGCTCGGCTCTCGAACCCTTTCTTTTGCATCCGTGTACGTGTCTCCGCGGAAGAAGGCAGCATTAGATTTGTTTCTACAGCAGCTCTGCGACCGCTTCCCAGCACCTAGAATCATCTGCGGTGATATCAATGCCCATAATGCCGTTTGGGGTGACAGGAACACGGATTCCCGTTGACGCAAACTTGTAGAGGTTATTGGCAGTTTGGGCCTGTGTGTTGCCAATGACGGATGCCCCACTTTTTTCTGGCCTCCAGCCTCAGCGACAGCTATATACCTGACACTGCATTCACCTGACGTCCGCGTGAGTTGGTCAACAGCGCCTGACCGCATGGGAAGTGATCACTATCCAATTTTTGTGTTTGCTGCCGACTTTCGTATGCATGGTCCTAAAATTAGCAACGTGGTCAACTGGGACAAGTACAGAGAGCACCTAGAATCTGTTTCTGGTGATGTTGTTGACAAAATGATTTATAGTAAGTTAGCAGCAACTACGGCGGTCAAGTTACCTGATCATTTTCCGGCCCCGGATTTAAAACTCAAGAACATTTGCGCAGCGAGACGAAGGGCGGAGCGCAAACTCGTGCGGAAGAAGGACGACAGGCAACTGAAGACGACCTTCAATGGGCTGGATTCTGCTATTAGACGGCACACGAACAAGCTATACAGGTCGCAATGGGCCCCATTATGCGCTAGGTTGACTGTGTTCTCACGGATAACGAGAATATGACGAGTTATTGGCAGCCTTGCTGGAGAATCTCGCCCTTCGAAGCCTTTTGAAGCTCTTGCAATACGCAAGGAAAAACCTATTGCATGCTTGGCACAGGAATTTGCAGACGCACTCGTACGCGCTGATTCTGGTATAGATATATATACCCCACCTGCATCCTCCAGGTCTATCATGGACGTCCCGTTCACGCTTCGTGAGCTTCAGACTGCGCTCAGTGGCCTGTGGCGCCGGTGTTCACCAGGTCCCGACGGCATCACCAATCAAATGCTGAATAATCTGCCCTTGCAACTCAGAAAGGAGCCCCTCAACTTCATCAATCGAGTTTGGGAGACTGGCGATGTTCCTCCGTCATGGAAGGTGGCACATGTAGTTCCAGTACTGAAGCCTAGCAAAGACATGACAGACCTTGCCTCGTATCGCCCTGTGTCATTGACCTCCTGTGTAGCTATGTTGAGGGAGAAGCTGGTAAATGAACGCTTATCGTGGTGGCTTGAGGACAGCAAGGCACTGCCATCATGTATGACAGGATTCCGCCGAGGTCTTAGTGCCCAAGATAGCGTCTGAGACTTGATCAGTCACATTGAACACCAGAGAGCTTTCGGCCTTTCCACCTTAGCCATTTTTCTTGATGTTGCGAAAGCTTACGACAGCGTGCTTCAGAGCTCAATTCTACACAGTTTGCAAGGCATGGGCATACAGGGCCATATGTTAAGATTCATTTACAAGTTTATAAGTGATCGCGCGGTTCGTGTACGGTTAGGGAGTACGTTAAGCACCGAAAGGGTTCTATCACGAGGTGTGCCTCAAGGAAGTGTTCTCTTCTCCCACGCTCTTTAACGCCGTAATGGCTGGCCTACCCGATTCGTTGAAAAAAAGTTGCAGGCAAGTGCGTATCTCACTTTATGCTGACGACATCTGTACTTCGATTACTGGCTACCAACACAAGCGATTAGCCCTGATAGGCTCGACAGGCTCTACTTTCGGCACAAGCTTACCTTCAAGGTGTGGGGTTGTCTCTGTCAGGGGACAAATCCGGCTTTATTCTGTTTCCAGGTGTAGGAAGACGTCAAGCGCGGTTGAAGATAGACCTCGGTCACTCTTGCATCCGTCAATTCAACCACGCGCGTTTCCTGGGCGTCATTATTGACTCCCGTCTACAGTGGCGAAAAGCTGTAGACGCGATTGTTTCATCTCTATCTTCTCGTCTCAATGTGATCCGTAGAATTGCACGTGAGCGATGGGAGAAACCATCCTTCTTCAATGGTCAAACTTCATGAAGCGCTGGTGGTCAGCCGGATAATGCATCAATTACCTTTAATTTCCGCCTCGGCATCACAGCTTGAGCGTCTCGAAGTTGTCCACAGAAAGGGCCTAAGAAGAGCCATTGGAGTTCCCCAGGCGGCTGCGAATAAGGCAGTACTTCATGAGTCCCTATCGAAACCTCTTAGCCTTATCGCTTCTCAGAGACTATTAATGCATCTTGGCCGCCTAGGAGAGACGGTAGCTGGGCGATCCCTTCTCCAGCGGCTCTGCAAGAGATATGAGTCGAAGGCTTACTTGGCACTCAATACTCTTAGTTCTTTAGGCATTAATGTCCGAAGGCAGAGGAAACGGTTCAAACCCCCCTGCTCTTTTCCGACCCTCGACTGTAAGGTCACAATTCCCCTTGTGAGCGCAAAGCGCAGCTCTCCTTTGTGGAGCAACGCGTTCGCTTGTACTGGAATACTTGGAAACAGGGTATGCCTGCCATCTTCAAATTTTCACGGATGGTTCTGTGGACAAGGGCAAACAAGCTTGCGCAGCGGCTTTTTACATTCCTTCTTTGGACTGTAAGTGGTCCGTACGCTGTACTGCTGTCGTATCCTCCACAACGGCTGAAAGTGTTGCTATTGAGGCGCCTTTACGGAAGTTACGGATCTTGTCCGGCTCAGCCTGTTGTCATCCTTACTGATTCAAAATCTGCCCTTCAGAGGTTAGAGCGCGGATTCCCTACTGACGCCTTGTCTCTAAGCTCTCTGCGCTTGGTGCAGAATCTGCACAGCAGAGGCTTTACTCTACATTTCCAGTGGGTGCCCTCTCACATAGGAGTCAACGGTAATGAGGTGGCAGACAGTCTCGCCCATAAAGCTCTCTCAAGGATTCCATCAAAAGAGGTACCTCAAGATGGGAAAAGCCTCTGCAGGAAAACGGTGCTCGATCACTTCAGTACCCTGTGGGGTGCGTCCCACAAGCCATGTGTGACCAAGGGACTGAGAAGATCTCAGGCGACCCTTCTACGTCGAATTCGCACCGCCTCTGCTCGCACTCCTGCATGGATGCATAAGACCGGCATAGCATCGTCTCCGCTCTGCTCTTTATGTGGTGTGGGCGGGGATATCGAACATCATATTATGTACTGCCCCGAGTACGACGCGGAAAGCCATGTGATGTTCGCTTCCTTCAAGAAGACAGGAACCCGTCACAGCACAGTGCAGGGCATTGCCTACCCGAGTGGAAACCAGACATGCAGAAGGGAGGCTGCACGCCTTCTTTTAACATTTCTGCAGAACACGGATCTTGTTTTTAAATGGTGACAGCAGGAACGGACTATGGCCTACTGTGATTGAATGTGTGCGTAGATGGTGTCTTCCGGAGTGGACTACGTTATACTGCGAGTGAATGTGTGTATGGAGTGTGGCACTACAATGGCCTATGTTCTACTGTGACTGAATATGTGCATAGATGGTGACTTCTGGAGTGGACTGTGATGTGAACTGTGTGGATTGATTGTGTGCATAGATGGTGACTGCGGGAAAGAATGTGTGCTATCATCAGAGACTGTGCGCTTAGCGGGGTAGATGCGGCATTGTTAATATCGAAGGGCCGCTGCGGTGGAGCAATTGCCGGCAGAGAAAGCAAGGCTAACCCCACCTGTAGCATTCAACACCAACTCATCTCAAGCGGGAGAGGGCGCGTGGGATACAAAGGAGGGTGCGCCGAAGAATTCCGAGTGAGTTCCAGCGACCTGGTCAACTCTTCGCGAACGATCTGGCTGTTCGTGGAGGCCAGATCACATGACGATGGTGTGTCTACAGCTGCCACCGTCTTCACCCCGGCAAAACGTCGGAATTTCGGCGTGATGGGACGCATTATCAATGTCTCAAACGTGTGACAGTGCTGGATGATCTCAGACACGGACTTGAGACTTTCGTTTCCGCTAAGGATATTGTAAATATCTTCGTCTAATGCTTTAAGTAAGTGGCCATACTTTGTCCCCTCTGTCATGACTGCAGAGACGACCTTGCATAACTTGATTATTTTTTCAATGTACTTCGCACATGTCTCACCGGGAAGCTGAGCCCTTTGCGCAAGCGCTTGTTCAGCCCGCTTCTTCCTGACTGAGTCGCCGAAGCTTTGGTTCATGGTTTATGAAGCTTTAAAGTCCCGAAGCGACTCAGGCTATGAGGAACGCCGTAGTGAAGGGCTCCGGAAATTTCGACCACCTGGGGTTCATTAACGTGCACTGACATCGCACAGTACACGGGCCTCCGGAATTTTCCCTCCATCGAAATTCGACCGCCGCGGCCGGGATCGAATCCGCGTCTTTCGGGCCAGCAGCCGAGCCCCATAACCACTCAGCCACCGCGGCGGCTATGAGTCGCCGAAGCACTTGCTTGAGCTCCTCTAAAAAGCAGTCCGATGTCGTGAACGAATCATCATGGTTGTCATACCACGTTAGGGTCGCGTCGGTTAGGGAAAACACGACGTTGGAAAGTCGGACGGAGGGGTTCCACTTATTGTACCGACTCACCCGTTGGTAGTGGGTGAGCCATTCATCGACGTCGTCGCTGGATGAGCCCGCGAACGACCGTGGCTCCCGGTAATGCTGCCACGAACCGCTGGGCACAGACCTCGGAGCGTCGCCGTCCAAGGACATCATGGGAACAGAACGTGGCAGACCAACAATGCGACGACTCTGGCGAAGGTGAAGCTTGAGATCCGTCTTCGGGGAACCTGTATGCCCGGCACCTTCCACCAAGATTTTACGATAAGAGGTTTATTCAGACCACGACTGGCGACTGAAACCAGCCGGGTCCGCTTGCCGAGCACGAGAGGCCTGCCCCTCGTTCTACTCATCTACTGTGTAGTGAGCCACCGCCTCTTCATGGGCGCCTCTTCGTGTGTGTGCGTGTGCGGGCGTGTGTGTGACTGTGTGTGTGTGTTGGGGGGGGGGGGGGTGGGCAACAGACACCGAGACCTAGGTGCATCGGGGAATGTCTTTTTTTTAATTCGAAGTGCTAAAAAAGGAGAATAATACTTCGATTAATCTGTCCCTCAAAGATGATTACCTATAAAGCAGCAGAAAAAACAACCATCCCGCCGGTGGGATCCGAACCCACGACCTCCGAATTTCGTGTCCGATGCTCTACCAACTGAAATACGGCAACGGATGTCGAATCTGCTGCTCTCGTGAGTATTTATAGTTGTTTTATTCTAACTCAAAAATCCTATTTTTAAAAACTGTGCAAATTATTAGGTGAAACACTCTGCATATGAAAGAACCACCAACCCTACACTCGTTGAAACCAATGCAAAGTACATTTAAAGGAAGAAACAGCGCGATGAAACACGGACACACGGAGAAACGACACGCACACGGGCGCTGACTCACAACTGAAATTTTATTCTAGTGGAAAGATGTTTAAATAGAAAACATGAGAGGGTAGGTAACAAGGCTCCTGCAGCAATAGCCGGCAATCGGGGTGGTCGCGTCACAAGATGGCAAAAAATAGGGAACAAAATAAAGTTATAAGCGATAAAAAGATGGTGTAAAAGGTCGCAGAAAGGTGGTCAGGTAGGTAACATTAATAGAAAACAAAAACAATGAAAAGCACCCAAAAGGGCGGAGTATGCGTTAAAACCACGAAGGACACAGAGGAGATTATACAAGAGTATACATAAAAACGTGAAGGTAAAAGCTTTAAAAATGTACCCAAAAGGGTTAACTAAAAGCGTCAAGATCTTTTAAGACTCAGCGGAGGAAAGAACAAGGTAAATAAAGTACCAACGAGGGATCAGCGAATTATTCAGCTCTGTGTGGCAATCCTCATGTGCCTCTCAAGTTACCCAGAAAATCCAGCTTTTTTTTTTTTGACAAGGAGAGGGATGGAGGGCTCACGCGCTGTTCACTGGCATAATTATTTGAGTGCTTCGACGATTTCCCTCGGCAGCCTATATCTCCTCAGCAGATAGTGGTGGAGTGATCGAAGTCGGGGGTGCAGATTCGGTCAGGGCTGGTTTTCATAATTTTGCACTGCTTACAGTGCTTAGCCAGGTGCCCAGAAATGGCTATACTGTCAACATTGCTTTGATGTTCTTGGAGACGGATTTTGATACGTCTTCTCGTTTTACCGATATACTTCTTGCCGCATGACACTGCACAGACTAAAATATTCCTGAATCACAGGGAACATATTGGTCAGAGTGTGTCACCCTACACCCCCGGGGTTCCAGTGGGTTATTCACTTTGGAACAGAGGGCGTAAAGGTTGTTGGCAGCCGTGAAGACATCTAAGCCAGCGCGCTGTGCGACTTTCCTGGGACGATGGCTGACTGTGTGGAGGTAGGGCATTACCACAATATTTTTGCGCTTATCGTTTGAAGTAGCAGTTCGGACGTGCTGTCGGTACTTCTTGATCATGAAGCCAGCTACGGATGCCAGCAGATGTAAAGGGTACTCTGCTGATAAAAGACGATCGGTATGATTATTGAACCTGTCCAGGAAGAAATTACAGAATTTTTGCAGCGCATTTTGGAAGCCCAGTTTTAGCATTCCCCGCTTGACATGTTTTGTGCGGGCTGACGCGAACGGCAGGAGTGCCTTCTTGCCTCTAGGTTGATAAGACTTGCTGGTGTGGTTATCTGAAAATCGGAGGCAGAAGTCAAGAAATCCGATTGACTGATCGTTGGGTGTTTTTTGCGTCAAAGGGAGAGGCATTCATCGGTCAAATAAGAAAAGGGTGTGCGATCCCGCTCAGTAGAAACATTCGGGGCTGCAATTTAAAAAAGGCGAGTTAGTCGTCAACATACCGGAAAAATTTTTACCATGGCCGTCTCAGGAATCACGTTATGCAGGCTGCAGTCATATTGGGCTAGAAAAAGATCGCTTAGAATGGGCGGTACTGAAAATCCAATACACACACGCTGCTTTTTATATATTTGTTGTCATTCCAGGTAACGAACGTTGATTTTAGGAAGGAATTCAAAAGCCGCAAAAAATCACGGACGGGAAGAACGACTTCGTCTTGGAAGCTTATGGAAGCGGCTTCAATGCACAGCATTAATTCGTCAGGCGGTAACGAGTAATATAGGTCTTTAATGTCTACGAAAAGGCTTTTAATTATTGGCATGGATAGTGCTGGAATATTAGATGATCTTCTCTGGTCCGTTCACCGCGAAAGGGTAGTAAACGGTTATTAACATCTGCTTACCCTTAGAAAAAATGCGACCGACTTTTGCCAATATTCTTTTTCATAAACTATTACATGGAAGGGGGTCCCAGACTAGTGTCTCTTTGCAGAGAAAAACACTATCCCGCTGAGACTACTCGCAGACAGAGTTCTACCGGCTAGATTGCCAATTTGAGAGACCTACAAAGGCGCGTAGCTTACTTCACATTGAGAGGGGGGACATCGTCTATTCTATGAAAGACAGTCTCTAGGGCACTGGTAGCGCTTGAGTTGTCTCCTGCCTGGAGCACTGTGAAGACGCCTTCCTTATCAGATTGAACCAGAAACAGGTCCTTGGCTCGAAAAAAATGTGACGGTTTGGGGCAGCGGAAACTTCTTATAGGACGTTTGGCATTTTAGCAAGACGTCGACGCCTTCGGAAGTACATCTGGCTTTGTCAGAGCCCGCTGCTCGTTGCCCTATCTGCCTCACTAGTCCGAGAAGTTCTACCGCGAACTTTCTGTGCAAATTCGAGACCTAGGCTAAGGAGACCCCCGCACATTGTCTGGTAAGAGAACGTCCCCCACAGGGTGCACTTGATTCGAAGGTCTCGTATTTTTAGGCAGCCACGTCCACAGGGTGATGAGACATCTTCGCCAGAGGAATTCCGACGTGGTGTCGAGGAGTTGAAGGCAATATTTCCAAGCATAGTTCGACGACTTGCTTCAGCACACCCGTAGAAATAGGGTGTTCATATAGAAACGACGTTGTCGCTGTCATTCCGACACTAGAAGATTCAGTATCCGGATCCCATGGCCGGACGAGGCAAAAACCCATTATGCCGGTGAACAATGCGAGAGCACTTATCCCTCTCCTTGTCAAAAAAAAAAGAGCTGGATTTTCTGGGTGACTTGACAAACACATAAGGTTTCTTGTGTGCCACACACAGCTGAATAATTCACTTATCCCTCGTTGCTACGGCCTTCATCTTGTTTTATCCTCCGCAGCGTCTTACAAGGTTTTGACACTTTTTGGGCACGTTTTTAAAGCTTTTACCTTCTTCACAGTGTTTATGTATTTACTCATATAATCTCCTCTCTGGCCTTAATGGTTTTTACGCAATCCCTGCCATTTTAGGTACTTTTTCATTGTTTTTCTTTCCTGTTAATGTTACCTACCTTACCACTATTTCACGGCTTTTTACACCGTCTTTTTACCTTTTATAACTTTCTTTTGTTTCCTTTTTTCCATATTGTGACGCGACCACACTGATTTCCGGCTATCGCTGCAGCAGCCCTGTTACCCACCCTCTCGTATTTTCTATTTAAACGTTTTTCCACCAGAATAAAATTGCACTTGTGAGTCAGCGCTCGTGTGTGTGTCGTTTCTTCGTGTGTCCGTGTTTCATCACGCTTTTTCTTCCTTTAAATGCATTACCAACTAGCCCGGAAACTTCCTCGTCTGCACTCTGCATGTATGTTTGTTCCAGCGCGTTTCGAATGCCCCACCCACTGGAGAGCAAGAAGAGAAAACTGCGTATTACATGGCGGCTTTCGGATTGAGAGTACCAAATTACAAAGCTTTTCTGTAATAAATTTTCTTTCGGCTTTAAAAAGGATCCTGTTAACAAAAATAGCTTTTCATAAAAGTAATTCTTCACTTACTGTTATTTTTATAAATTCAGAAACACTGCACGCATCGGCGCTAAATCGAAAGGAAAAGCATAATGTATGAGAGTATAAGCAAATTAGGGCACATCGAATATTTAACGGTGAATCAATCTGCTTACCCAGCGCACGACAAAAAAAATGACAGAGCTCTTGTGTGGACTCAATAGCTACTCTGCACTTGCCCTTGGTACATGCGCACGTGTCAGTAAGCAGCAGAAGTTCTTTTAACTTCCTTAAGAGGGAAAACTTTTATTGAACCGCTTGCGTTTGCTTTTAATCACCACACAAGCTTTTTTTTCCACCTCAATAAACCGTATTCGCGGCATGTGCCGTCTTCATGCATTAAAGCGAGCAGCGTTGTCTTATCTGGCCTTCTAGCTGGGCATGTGGAGCCTTCCTGTCACTGAACAAAATAGGCAGGAGATATCAATGAATTTCTAGGCGGAGGGGTGAGGGGGGAGCTTTGACTCGATCGAAGCACATTTCATCTGGCTAAAAGCGTTTGCGCCTATGGGGTCAGGCACACGTCAAGTACATATCAGTTATCCCTCCCTGCTGTACAGTGCAAAGCGACTGAGATCTTTATCGCTTTTGTTCCGACTAAAACGGAACAATATTTTTCTGCTCTGACGGTCAATAACACCGTACCAGACATTACGTTTCAGAAAAGAGGAATCTCTGGGCTACCTAAGTTCACGTATTCATCGCAGCCTTCTCGCTAACATGGACCGAGTTAGAGCACTTTAATTCGAGTTGGTTAAATCTTAACTGATCGCCATGAAATCGCATTAGACTGTATATCACCCGCAGCATCATCCTTGATTTCGAATATATTGCCAACGCTTTCAGAGTTTCGTACAAAAGGGTTTAAATTGTTTTTCTGCTCGTTTATAAGTAAATTTCATTAATCGACAGATTAATCTAAGTATTTTTCTCCTATTGATCGGCACTACAAATAAAAAAATCACTTCCTTTTGCTCCTTGGTTTCGGTGGCTGTTGGCTTCCTTCATAAGTTTGTCAGACGAACCCCTCATTTCATTTGCCTATATATATATATATATATATATATATATATATATATATATATATATATATATATATATATATATATATATATATATATATATATATATATATATATATATATATATATATATATATATATATATAATTGTTACGAACAATTCGAAGGAGGACCTCCGGAGAAGACGCGTTGAACTGCGGCGGTCCCTAAGTGGTCCGAGCGCACGGAGTCAACCATCTTATTTCTCCACGAATTCAGCGCTTCTACTTCTTCTACAGTAGCACGTATCAATATATATATATATATATATATATATATATATATATATATATATATATATATATATATATATATATATATATATTGTTACAGGTTCTATTTGCAAATAATATTTACAAGGCAGGTCGAGAGGAGCCTGGTACGCCGGCGGCAGGATACTTGACTTCCTCTTCTACTTCCAGCCGCCGCACGTCTTCTTTATTCCTCAGAGCCCATGCGCAGCACGTGACATTTCCCCGTTCGCAGACGAAGCCCTCTGGGCCAGTCAATCAATCGGGGTCCCGAGAGTGGAATGGCTTCAGCCGTGCGACATGCACGACCTCGGTTGTCCTTGAGCGGCGTCCTTGCGTTGATTGGGGAGAGATGACATAGTTGAGGTCATTGAGGCGAGCAACAACGATGAACGGGCCTGTGTAGTGGGATAGCAGCTTTTCTGATAAGCCACGCTTGCGTAGGGGCGTCCACAATCATACAACGTCACCGGGCAGGTAGGAGACATCCTTGCGCCGGCGGTCATAACGCTGCTTAGAGCGATGCTGTGATGCCAAGGTGCGTATCCGGGCACTCCGATGGGCTTCTTCAGCGCGACATAGAGTGTTGGCAATATAAGGCTCGGTGTCGAGAGAGAAAGGTAAGATGCTGTCGAGGGAGCTTCGAGGCGGACGGGCATAAAGAAGGAAGAATGGGCTGTAACCAGTTATTTTAATGCCTCGACGTGTTATAGGCGTATGTAATGAAGGGAAGCACGTCGTCCCAGTTCTTATGGCGGGAATCGACATACATGGCCAGCATGGTCGTGAGCGTCCGATTGGTACGTTCAACCAGTCCATTAGTCTGGGGGTGGTACGGCGTCGAGTGGCGAAAATGGCATGAACTAAGACGCAGAAGCTCTTCCACAACGTCTGCCGTAAACTGGCGACCGCGGTCACTGATAACAACTCGAGGAGGTCCATGCCGGAGGATGACAGCACGAAGAAGGAAGAGCGAGACCTCAGCAGCGGTGGCGCAAGGTAGGGCGGCGGTCTCACAGTAACGGGTGTGGTGATCAACGCACACTATAATCCAGCGGTTACCGTTGGACGAGCGGGTAAACGGGCCGAGCAGATCGAGTCCAACTTGTTCATATGGCGTGCTTGGAGGTGGCAAAGGATGCAGGCGTCCAGGCGGAGAAGTCGTGGGAAGCTTGAACCGCTGACACTGCACGCAGGTGGCCACGTAGCGCTGAACCATGTGACGCAATTTTGGCCAGTAAAAACGTTCTTTGATGCGGTTAAGGGTCCTGGCAAACCCCAAGTGCCCAGCCGTGACGTCATCATGCATTGCCTGCAGAACAGAGGAGTACAGAGCAGCCGGAACGACGAGGAGAAAGCGCGCACCTCCAGGCGAGTAATTCGTTCTGTAGAGTAAACCGTCGCGAACGCAGAAAGGGCTTGCGGATGTCGGGTCACGGGCTTCGGCAAAAAGCGGCGCCAAGTGCTGATCCTTGCGTTGTTCCATCTGGAAAGTGCCAAGATCTGGAAACTCTTGGGAAACGGCAGCGAGATAGTCATCGAAGTTTTCATCATCGGAAGTAGTAACCGTGAGCGGCAGCCGCGAGAGGCAATCTGCGTCGGCGTGTTGGCGGCCACTTTTGTAAGACACTTTGAAGTTAAACTCTTGGAGGCGTAACGCCCAGCGGGCCAACCGACCGCAGGGGTCGCGTAGATTGACCAGCCAGCACAGAGAGTGATGGTCTGTGACGACTGTAAAAGCACGTTCATAAAGGTACGAACGAAACCGTTGTACGCCGAAAACAACGGCGAGACACTCTTGCTCTGTTACAGTGTAATTGCGTTCCGACTTGCTGAGGGTGCGACTTGCATAAGCGACAACGTGTTGATTGCCCTCATGGCGTTGGATAAGCACAGCACCCACGCCGATGCCGCTGGCGTCAGTGTGGAGTTCAGTCGGTGCTGTCGGGCAGAAATGACGCAATATTGGCCGCGAGGTGAGGAGAAACTTGAGCTGCCGAAACGCGGAGTCGCATTCGGGAGTCCAGTGGAAAGGGGTGTCCTTCTGCAGGAGACTTGTAAGCGGGTAGGCTAAATCAGAAAACTTGTTAACGAAACGCCGAAAATATGAGCAAAGTCCTAGGAAACTCCTGAGCTCTTTCACTGATTTGGGTTCTTTGACACTGCTTACAGCTTCAACCTTCTGCGGGTCGGGTCTGAGGCCATCCTTGTCAACGAGATGACCAAGCACAGTAATTTGGCGTTCACCGAAGCGACACTTCTTCGAGTTCAGCACGAGGCCCGCTCTCTCTATGCAGTCTAGGACAATGGCTAAGCGGCTGTTATGTTCGGCGAAGGTCCTACCAAAAATAACAACATCGTCCAGATAACACATGCAAACTTGCCACTTCAGGCCACGTAAAAGCGTATCCATAAATCGTTCAAAAGTGGCAGGAGCGTTGCAAAGGCCGAAAGGCATAACATTAAATTCATACAACCCGTCAGGTGTCACGAATGCTGTCTTCTCTTTGTCTTGCGGGTGCATCGGGATCTGCCAGTACCCGGACCGTAGATCCACCGAGGAAAAGTAGGAGGCTGAGTGGAGGCAGTCAATGGCATCATCAACGCGCGGGAGCGGGTAAACATCCTTCTTTGTGACAGTGTTAAGCCGGCGGTAGTCGACACAAAATCGCCAAGTGCCATCTTTCTTTTTGACAAGGATCACTGAAGCAGCCCACGGGCTTGAAGATTCCTGAATGATGCCGCGGTGCAACATGTCACGGACTTGTTCATCGATTATCTGACGTTCGGAAGGCGAGACGCGGTATGGCTTCTGGCGAATCGGCTGTGCAGATCCAGTATTGATCATGTGATGGGTACCGGAAGCTGGAATCGGCGGTGGTTGGTCGCGACCAAAGTCAAACACGTCCGCATGCTTCATAAGAACGGCCACTAGTACCTGGCGGTCGCTAGTGGGTAGGGATTTGTTGACCATGGCTAGGAATTGAGAGTCGCTCAGATCGCGGCGTCTAGTTGGACGAGACACGTTGTCAGTGATCGCGGCAACTGGTACAGAAAAACGTTCTTCAAAGCCAGCAAGTTTTAAACCACATGGCAATACTGCAGGTTCGTTGGAATGATTGACAGTCCAAAGAGTGGCATGGCCCTTGGTCACATGGACGACGCTGCGGGGTACTAGCACACTTTTCTTTGCACAGTTAAGGGAACAAGGTTCCACCACAGCATCGAAGGCATCAGAAATCGTGCTCGAGGACACAACGGGAACGAATATGGCAGACATTGCTGGAACGACGGTATCTTCAGAGACAGAAAACACTTGGGCAACCACTGGCGAGTCTTCTATGAGAGCTGACCGAAGGCCAGGACTTAACGATATGCCACCACTGCGGAAGTCGAGAGTAGCGCCGCACTGGTGCAAAAAGTCAATACCGAGGATGATGCCATGCGTAGAACGAGGGAGCACCGTGAATTCAGTTCGGAACATGTGGCCAGCGATCACTACATTCACAAAACAAATACCAATCGGAACCAATGATTCTCCCCCTACACCCCGGAATATAACAGCACGATCCCAAACGAACATTATTTTACGACCCAGACGGTTCTTGAAAGTTGAACTCATCACTGACACCGTGGCACCAGTGTCCACTAAGGCCATGACGCAAATACCGTCCACTAAAACTTCAAGGCGGTTCCTTAACATAACAATGGGCAGAGGAATTGGCACTATCGATGATCCGGCGACCGCACCTCCATCGGCCGCACACGCTAGTTTCGCGGGGACGGTGGGGAACGACGTTGGGGGGAAGGCGAGCGGCGAGAGCGGTGCGGAGGTGGAGTCAGACTTCGGTCAGAGGCAGGGGAGTCGTTCCGTGGTGGCGCGTAACTGGATGGGCGCTGAGACGATGTGAAGACACGGTCATGAACAGGCGCATTGAAACGCAGGCGAGGGTTCGACCATTGGCGCTGGGAGCGGGAAAACTGGCCCCGGCGACGGCAGAATCTAGAGATGTGACCAATCATACCACAGCGGTAACAAAGTGGTGGGTCGGGGGGGGGGGCACTCGGGATAACACTCCTCGGAGCCAGTGTCGAAACGACCATCGTACTCCGGCTGCCGCAGGTGGCGTTGCGGATGAGCTGGCGCCCTGGGGCCGGGGCGGGTGATCCGGGGAGCGTCGCTGTAATCAATGGGAGTAGCACTGGTAGGGGCCTGGGCAGACAAACTCCAAGGGGAGGAGCGGTAGGCGGGAGCCGCCTGCAGAGAACCGCTCCCATACGGGACCTCACTGCGGCGCGCAAGATCTTGATGCCGAGAGAGTTCGTCACACCCGATTTGACGAATGACGTCAGGGAGAGTCGCCGCATTCACAGGCTCGTGGAAATCCACGCTGGCGACGGTGGTGACGTTAGGCAGGCGACCGAACTTGGGACTAATTCGACGCAGTTTTAGAGCTTCAAAGGTGCGGCAGTGCTTGATGATATCCGTGGGCGAGTCTAAATTTTCTTTACTAATAAGAAAGCTGTAGACGTCCTCTGCGATGCCCTTGAGGAGATGACCAACGCTATCTTCGTCTGACATACTGGGATTAACGACTTTGCACAGCTTCAAGACCTCTTCTATGTAAGTCGTGCAGGTCTCTCCAGGCACTTGCGCTCTCTGAAGCAAAGACTGCTCAGCGCATTTTCGTTTGGCAACAGTATCCCCGAAGCAGCTGCGGAGCTCTTCCATGAAGCGGTCCCAACTTGTTATTGATGCCTCATGGTTTTCGAACCAAGTTAGCGCGGTGCCATCGAGAAAGAATACGACATTGGCCAGCTGAAGAGTGGCATCTCAGCCGTTGTATTTGCTCACCCGCTTGTAATTGGTGAGCCAATCATCCACGTCTTCGCCAGCCTTCCCGGAAAACGTCCGCGGCTCACGGTAGTGCTGCCAAGCGGGCGTTGCGGCGCCGGTCGGACGTGCGTCGGCTTCCTTGGGCATTTGCACGGGCAACGGTGGCAATCCGGCGATTCTTCGGCTGCAGCGGTTGCGAGAGGGGTCCGTGGTGATCGACCCAGCACCTCCACCACACTGTTACAGGTTCTATTTGCAAATAATAT